>VWZY01001632.1:78135-109747 GCA_013399075.1 Chloroceryle aenea | reverse complement strand
CCTCTGGACCTGTTCGAGGACATGCAATACATGCAAGTTGTGACAGAACTTTCACTATGTAGAGAAATAAAGTGGGAATACTTAGAAGAGGTATTCTTTGCTCAGTATTAATGAAATTTATGCCTTCTGTAGGCTCTGATACAACAAAACATTTCAGCATGTTTAGTTTTAAGCGTACAAATTGTCCCTTCAATATAATTGACAGCATAGTGTCAGACAAGGAGGATTAAATACCTGGCCCTGTGGTTTCTGTCCAGCTAAATTCCAGGAACTAAATGTATATTTGTTGTACAGTTGCTATACAGTTACAGAGTTTGTTTATCAATATTGTTTACACTTGAAAGTAAGAAATACTATTGGACACCTGATTCAGAATTCTATCACTGTGAAATCCTTAAAAATTTGGGTTCGAGCTCTTGTTTACAATTTTTACATGACTTTTATAATGAAGTAATAATACTAATTGAAAAAAAAATATTCTAAATAGCTTGGATAAGATTCTCTATATGAGCAATGCAATTTTATTGTTTTTCTGAGGTTTTTGGGAGAGGGATTTTTTTTTTTTTTTTAAATAGATTTGGGGAAGAAATTTACCACTTACAGCATAAACTCACAAAATCTTTCAATTCTCAGTGATTTAAGTGAAAGTCTGGGACTTTGCTACCTCTGAGGTCTGTATATTGCAGTTATAGGCCCTGATCCAGCAGACACCAAAACTTAAATTTACTGACATGAGTAACTACAATAACTTTAAAGTGCAATGAAGGCAGTAAATTTACTTAAGGTTATATATATTGGTAGGGTTGGAATCTCAGTGGGGAAAAGGACTATTTCCTGTTCTGCTTGTAACATTTAATAATTTTTTAACTTTATATCACTTTATATCACTTGGACAATTAATATCTGGCATGGGATTTTTGCTTTGAACACTTAATTGGGTATTTCGATACATTTGTTTATTCTCAAGTTCCCTTTGCATTAGATACATCCTTTGTACACTTTTTCATAGCTACTCTGTTTCTTTCCTATGCTTTGCTGGCAATTGGGCAGAAACATATTCAGTAAACTAATTTGTCTCAGTTAATGTTTTACATTCTAGAATACTTCATTACTTACCACACACTTATGAGCCTCAGGTTTCTAAGCTGTACTGTAGACACCTGGGTCAATGTGACCAAAACTTACTGCAGGATTTTCCTTCTAGTGCATGTGTAGTTCAGGAGTTCCTCCTCATTGCTCTGGATGTTATAATTGTCATCCTTTTTCTTTCTTTCACTGGATATCTCTGATACTCTTCATTCTACAACATACGCTTTAAGATGATTTTGTTTCCTAGGTCCTCATTTCTCAGAGTTTTTGTATTGGGAAGTTACAGAGGAATGTGAAGTTTTACTTGCTTGTAAGGTGAGGAAATATAATTGAAATAATTAGTTTGATTGTGTTGATTAAAAACTGAGGTAGGAAAATGTGAGGAAAGATTTTTATATTTTTACAATTAGAAGTTTCATATGAAAACTTTGTTAATATTTAAAAAAAAATAAAATTTCCAACTACTCTTCAGCAGCAGCCTTCATTAAAACAAAAATTACAGAACATTTCTAGATGTGTTAGATGATCTAGTTATTTATAATTCTGAACCATAAAAATAATTTAAACAAAATATTCATCCCTTAATGGTCCTTTTTCCTTCCTCAAAAAATAGCCACAAAAAGGCCAGTTCAAACTCAGTCCTCACCATTTTCTGATTTGGATATTCCTTTACCAAAGCACCTATTATTTAATCAACTATAACCAAACATGCAACAAAGTTGCATGTTATAAAGTTATAAAACATGACTTTTATTATATTTAGCTAATGACTTTTGAATATTAACTAATGCTAATGTGCACAGAATTCAGAGTATCTTCTGCTATTAACATTTTTATATGCCTTTCTAAACTGACATGTTTTCATTTTTGTTGCTTTTCTAGAGTAACTAATTAGAGGGCTGAATAACTAAGTTAATTGAGTTCAGCAGGAATCAGTCTCTTCTTCCTTGCCTTTTCCTGTAATAAGGACTCTTTTTTATTAATTTTCTCCAATTCTTTGGATGTTTTTAGCTTTTAATTAGACTAACTTGAATCATTAATTATAAGCAAATTACATATATATTTGTAGGACTTTTTTTTTTTCCTTCTTTTTTTTCTGCTCTCTAATTAGGAGACCTTTAACCTCGATGTATTCCCAGCAGAAGTGACCTGGGTGGTGAAGCTGCAATTCTGTGTGCCCCCATTTTAGAGCTTAACACTCATTAGCTAACATGGTAGCTTTATTGGTACCATGCTGCATAGCTGGAGTACTTTATAATCTCAACATGGATTTGCCTCAGGCATGAACCCTGCTTAGCCTTTCATTCTCATGGGGAATTAAATGTTGCTGAACCAGTTATACTAGTGTTAATTCTCTACAAATTAATCTGAAATTATCCTTCTTTTCATTGACTGTTGAGCCTGTTTATACCACTGAAACTGTGAAAGCCTCAGTATCTGTTAATATGCTTTTCACCAGTGTATTTTTGTTCATAAGGTTAGAACATTTTATGTAAATGAAATCTAGGATGTGAGCTGTTTGCACACTCATCATTTTAACTGTGCCATTGACCTTATAATGCTTGTTACTGTTAGCATGTGACTAGCCATTAGGTTCACTTGGTATTGTTGTTTCTGCCTGTCTAACTGATATTTGTATATAGGAAGATTTTGAACAATAAAGCCTGGATTTATCCTATGAACTTCAAGTTCCTGACATTCAGGTTAGAAGTGTGGCTGCCCTAGGCTATTTCTGTGGTAATAAAAATATCTAAGGAACAATCTCTGCCTCATCTGGCCATATCATAGCACTTGTCCCAGGTCTCTTTTAGGGTCTGTTTAGTGCTCCTGTTCAAAAATCACTGTTATGGGCATTTCTACCTCTTGAAAGAACCTGGCATAATGTTATTGAAGTACCTGTAAGAGAAGGCTTTTTGCCTTTACTTTCTCAAAGACCATGACATGAAATAAGGGAGTTAGGACACCAGGCCAGCTGCAAGCTTGTGTAGGGCATAGGACTGACTGTATGATCCAGGTCCATAACAGATGAAGAAATATGGATTGTTATAAAAGAGTATACAAAAACTAATATGTTACCTCACATGCCACTTATTTTCTATGTGATTGGACCTGATTGACTTTATATTGTTTAGTATTTAATTATGAAATAGCTGTGATTGACCTTGTTCTTGTTATTGTAGCTCCTGCATGCCAGCTGGACATGTTTGTTCATTATGGTGTTTGTTTTTTATTGTGTATCTATTTTATTTTCATATAGAAGCATCTACTATAATTTTTCTTCAAGTACTTCAGAATTTCAGAATGTTCAGAAGCTACCTGTTCTTGCATAACTTTGATCCTAATTTGTACTGCCTGCTAAAACCAAGATTTTTGGTGTGTGGCTAAACAGTAAAAAAAAAGTAACTTTTCATAGTAAATGTCAAAACGAAATAACTTCAGCGCTGCAATTGCTTGTGCCTGAAACTCATCTATTTATTGGCAGACTGAGTGCTAACATCTTTGATAAAAAATTGTTGAAAAGCATTAAAAGCTTGTTCCTTCAGGCTTTGTTCAAATAAAATTGCCACTCATGTCATATGACCACAGGAATAGCCACTTTGTCATTACTGGTAAATGTAAAAAACTGCTCACTTTTCTCAAGCAAGGCAATGCTTTAGGTCAGATTTTGATCTTAAATTCTCTGTCAGAGATCCATAGCAACCACACTCACTATTAAGCAGCAATATATGTGATTAATTTGAGCAGGTTTTGTAGAGATGTCCAGGAATCGGCACAGGAGGCCCTCCTATTTCTCTAGTCACCTCTACAGAGAGCTTTCATAGAGCTGTTCATCTACGGAATAACTTCTCTAATGTGAAAAGGTTAGGAACTGGTGCATGTTTTTCCCCAAAGGAAGCCACTTGGAAACTATTGCAGATTTGTATTTACTTCTGGGCTGGCCTTTATCCGTTTGTTTAGTTCTTTTTTTAAGGAGGCTTTTTAAAGCAGCTGCCTGGGGACTGAGAAATGTTCTGCTAGCTCTGTCCTTCTACCAAAGCCATGCTCATTAGGTGTTCAGGCTACACATAGAAATACCATTGCATTAATGTGATTTTTAGAAGAGTATGGGGATAGTGATATCAAATAAACCATAGAGTTTCTGAAAGAAGTTAAAATATAGTGCCAGGGTTTCTAAAAAGAGCTGTGCTTTTAGCTTCTTTGAATTCACTGTTTGAGGACATTCACTCAGAAATATTTTAAGCATCATTAATGCACAATTTGTATTTCAAATTTATAGCAATACTTCAGGTATAGTTGTAACGTATTTATGCATTGCTTAGGTGAGCTGCTGCTACTACAGAAAAATACTGTCTTTCAAGCAACTGCTCTGGATTTGCACTACATTGTTAAGCCTCTTTGTGTTGGGAGAGTCTTTGTACTTCACATGGAACACAACATAGTAGAAATAAAAAAGGAATTCTAGTGCAGCTAGAAGTTTTGAAGTCTCAAACACTTTCAGAATAGTACTTGGCTCTCTCCAGTTTAACCCTGAAAGACATTACTTAAGTAACTGGCACAAATTGTCAAATTGGCTGAAGACTCTTTAAAATAGGCCCCAAGTTGTGTGTTACAGATCTGTGGAGACACACGACAAACACCAAAAAATAAATGAAAACTCAGCTACTCTAATTTCAAAGGTACTTCTCATAGATATCTTTTGTCAAACTACAACCACATAGAAAGAGTTCAAATCCTTTAAGAGAAGAGATTGACAGGATTGCCTTTAAGGATTTGACAGGGCTCTGACCAGTTCTGTGCTGCAAATAAATACCATAGGACTAAGATTTGATTAATAGGACTTGACTGAAGTTGTTTTTCTACTTAGCTTTATTTGGTGTGTGTTATTAAAAAAATTGGCTTCGTAAGTTGAAAATAGTTGTGTGACTACATACAGAGTGATACCTTTCTTCAGTATCAGACTTTTCTGTCTTTTCTGTTGTACAGGTTGCAAACACAAAGAAGGAGACTGTTTTCAAGTGGTATAAGGATGGTTCTGGGATTGATGTTGATGAGGTGCCTGATCTGCAGAAGGGAGAATGTCAGCTCAGTATTCCTAAGGTACAGTATCACATACTGTTTAGAAATGACAGCTTCTGCTTAATGCACTATAGATTTGCTAGGCAGAGCAGTAAACCAGCTATCATGATTTCTGTGAACCATTTTAAGCAAAAGTGTATTTGCTACCCTTCAATTAGCTGCTGAGTAACTAAAAGAGTATCTGTTTTTGTTATCAGCTCAAACAATTCATGCTTAAGTTGCTTCAGTGTCCTTAGGTGAACTCTATCTCATTCTTTCTTACTGCTCTTTAATTTTTCAATTTGTTCAAGCACCTCATTTCTGACATTTCAGTTTCATTGACTAAAATTAATATGTCTTCTTAAGATTTATCTTTATGCAAACAGGAGAACCTAACTTTGTCTGAAGCCTTATCTTGCTGCCTTCGTCAAGTGCCAAAGCCTCCCTGGATCAAGTTTTTCTGCTTTCAGCATAATGTGCATTCCATTTAATTGATGTATTTATGTTATTAATTGTTTTAATATTCTCTAATTTCTTTCCTTCATTTCACTTGCAAAAGGATACTGACTTCCCAGTGGTTTAATTTTTCTTGAGAGTACTTTTTTGGGGGAGAGTTCTTTCTGCTGGTCTTGAATTGCTCATGTTACTTGTCATTCAATTATATGACGCTTCTACTGTGATTTACTTGCTTGTGGACTTCTTTAAGTCTAAGACTTAACGAAATAGCCTCCAATCTATATATAATTGTTTCCATAGTTACCATCAGGTGTTAAATTAAAATAAAACACCCAAGCCAAAAACTCCTACTGCCTTTAATGCAGTAGCACTATGTTAGGTTTTACAATGTAAGTTCTCCAAGAGTAATGAATTAATTATTTACTTAGCTCAGATAGAAATTGACTATGGTTGCTACTTAAGTGAAAGTTACTGAGATGATGTTTGGACAGTTAAAGGACATAGATCTGTTGTTGTGCTTTACATAGATTGATTCAAGAAAGTAATTTATTGGTTGAAGAAAAATTGCATTTTTTAAGTTTGCATGGGTTAAGTTACCCTCTTACATGTTACTACACTACTTATAATTTCTACTTCTATTATCAATACTTTTTGCCTTTTTAGAACAAGAGAAAAAAAAAAATTCTCAAGGCAATTGATAATTGAACTGAAATCAGAATATGTTTTATGCTTAAGAACTAGCTTAAGCTACATAAAAAAGAATGCACAATACATAGTTTCCATCTTGTCTCTGGTAAGATTATGTAACTAGAATGTGGTACCATGTATGTTGTTTAATTTAGAAAATCATGCAGGGGTTGAGCAAATGTTGTACTATTATCAAGTTTTCCAGTAAACATCTTGTTTTTCCTTGTAGCTGTCTCGCAAAGATGAAGGCGTTTATAAGGCAACACTATCAGATGATAGAGGTCATGATATATCTACTCTTGAATTATCAGGAAAAGGTAACACTCAGTTTACTATATTGAAATAATGATCTCCACATGTTCTCAAGAGTTGCCAAGATCTATCCTTGCAAATGGCAAGTTATCAAACATTTTTGGCATCCTTTCCATTTCAATTCTTTTTTTATGCTATAGAGGCTTGAACTACAGATCACCTGTTTAGGAGCGGCAATGCTTGGCATTTGTAGTGATTAATCTCTAGCACTTTGACAGTCAAGAAATGAAGAAAGCTTCTAATCAGACAGACACCCTCCTTTATGTGAGCTCTTTTGTAAACTGTTCTCTCTCTCTCAAATTTCCCAAGCTTTAATGTCTACAAAACCTCCTAAAAGAGTCAAGTGATGAATATTTTGTTGTGGGTCTATCATTGGGGACTGAGAGTTACTTTGTAAAATCATAAAGCTGTTTTAAGTGCAGTAGACAGCTCAGCCTCACACAGTCTCTCACATGTTCCCCCTAAGCAGAGTGGGGGACAGAATTTGAAGGGGAAAATTGGGAAAACACATGGGTTGAGACAAAGACAGTTTAATAGGTAAAGCAAAAATATTTATGCAGGCAAAGTAAAATAAGGGATTCATTGACTGCTACCTATTTGCAGGCAGGTGCTCAGTCATCTCCAGGAAAGCAGGGCTCCATCACATATGACAGTGACTTAGGAAGACTAATGCTGTAATTCTGAATGTCCACCTTTCCTCCTTCTTCGCCCAGCTTTTGTTGCTGAGCACAACATCATATTATATGGGATATACCCTTGGTTAGTTTGGGTCAGCTGTTCAGACTGTGTCTCCTCACAACTCCTTGTGTACCTGCCACCTATATGCTGGTAGGGCTGTTTGAGGAAAACGCCTTCATGCTGTTCAAGAGCTGCTGAGCAATAACTAAAACATCTCTGTGTTATCAACACTGCTTTAGTCACACATCCAAAACACAGCACTATACAAGCTATTTTGAAGAAAACTAACTTTATCCCAGTCAAAACCAGCACAATCTTCATAGAATCATAGAGTCATTAGGGTTTGAAAGGACCTCTAGCATCATCAAGTCCAACCTTCATCCTAACATCTATCTCTTATCCATCTATCTCTTACCTTTCAACCATCTCTTATTCTGTATCATTTGTGTCATACTCAGGTCCCATACTATGCTTTACATCCTCATTAACCACATCCTCCCTTCCTATTCTTTGATATATATGCAGATATCATTCCCTTGGTCTATGGATTTTCAAGTAAAGGGTATCCTGACACTGTAATAAACAAAAGGTACAGTAGTTCTCCATCTTATGTTTAGGGCCCCTTCCAGATTCCAGAGACTAAACTTCAGATATGTCAAGACTGTGCTATACTGGAAATGTGTAGTGAAATGCCTCTTTAGATAATTCACAGTGTTTAGTTCTGTGGGTCCAAGAGATTTTGAAAATGTCAGTGAGTAAAACCACAAGAACTGCAGTGTTACACCAAACAATAAACAGTAAACTTTTAAGTGGTGGAGTTAGCGTTGAAACATAAAGGATAGAGTTTAGTATGAACAGGGCCCTGGAAGACTGTGTATTTTTAGGGACAGGTTAGTTCAAGCTCAATGTGCAAATGAAAATAAATGCAAATAAAGGTAAGAAAATCCAGTCTAAAATGCACCGATGATGGGTGTTTAAATAAGGTTTCATATGTTATCAGATGTAACAGTGAGCTATGGTAATTGTATTAAATTTCTTCATTTAAAAAAAATGTTAGTTTACTTCTGAGTCAATACTAAAAACTGATCTTTTGCCAACATAAATGATTTTCACTCAATTTTGATAGAGATATCTTCCCTGGGCTTCTTTTCTTAGGTCCCACCAACTAGGCCAAAGTGAACCTGGATTTATCCTACCTGCATGTAGATATTTGACCAAAATAATTAATATTTTTTTGCCAGGATCTGAAAGCAAAAAATTACATATTCAAAAATTAAGTCAGTTTGCCAAAGTTCTAAATTTTTTTTTTTTCCCTTTTCTTCAATAGTTTGGGAAAGCTCTCAAAATAAGAGGAAAATATTAATATCAGACTGAGTTTTTAGGTTGTGGTACACCTTAGAAAGCTCTGCCATCACTTGATAGTCTCTCAGGCATTTTTCCTCCACATAAATTCTTCCTATTATTTCAGGAAAAAAAAAATAAAATCCAATTTAGACATTACAGGTAATAAAAGCCCATTTGCCCAGACAGCTGTAATGTAAAGTATATATAGTATGCAATTCATGTCCTCATGTCAACATGCCAGTCAAAGAATATTGGAGTTTGTAGTGAATTACAGAATTGAATCATGATTTACTTTAACAGAGACAAAAAATATGCAGATATAGCTCAATACAGGCCAAATATACGAGTAACATTTTCTGAACTTAAAACATTTTACTGTCTTCTCTAATCATAAAAATTCTTTAGCCCTGAAAATGCATTCTTCAGATTATTGCCTTCCTTCCTTCCTTCCTTCCTTCCNTTCCTTCTTTCCTTCTTTCCTTCTTTCCTTCTTTCCTTCTTTCCTTCTTTCCTTCCTTCTCTCTCTCCCTCTCCTCCCTCTTTACATCAGTGACACTGAATAGGATTCTCATACGATGAAAGAGTTTCCTTCTCTTCCGCCCTTTTCTCCAGGGTTCTCCCCTTCTGCAAATCCATCAGCTTTGTGATATTGCACAAGCTGATATGATACCTCATTTCTTTCACTTACTGTTGAATGGGGTTTACATTTGTCAAATGCAATCCTACAGGGAGCAGGTGAAAACTGTTTTCACCTATAATGTGATAATTTCTCTTTCCTCTGCACTGTCTTTTTAATGTGAACTATCCAGTTTTAATGACCTTTTATTGTTTCTGGCCTGAGGGATGCAAAGATCTGACAGCAGACAGCTGACTCCACACACAGCCAAGATGCTGTGTGTCACAGCACAGAATTCATATGTTGTACACGAACAGTCTTCAGTTTGTCCCATACAACTGTTGAAATGTTAATGGTTTTCTTTGCCTAAAGATGTGAAGATTTCCCATATTGCTTTAATTAAACCAAACATAAGAAAGCTATAGTCTGATTGAATTGTGATTTGTTTGTTTGTTTGTTTTTGTTTGTTTTGTTTTGTTTTCCAGTGTATGATGATATAATTCTGGCATTGAGTGGAGTCAGTGGTAAGTACATACTGCTCTGGATTTTCATGTAGGGTTTTTTTATATTAAAGTCATCTGAGCCTGAGACAGACAATTTTTATTTTAAGTAGGAAGTCTCAGAGAGTCATGATTCTTATACTACTATGGACATGTTATAAGTTTCTGAATAGGCAGTTGACCTTGCTAATTGACACTATTAAAGGAGAACAAAATGTTATTCCACCTGGTTGTTTGGTTTAGATACTGTGATAATGTAGCAATAATTTTCCTCCTACTTGTTACTAAGTGAACTTTGGTACAGAGAGAATGAGATTCTGATCCTGCTCCCATTTTGAAGCTGAGAGTCATTTCACTGGAAGAACAGGAGTTGCACAAGAATAACATTTTCATGGAATTAGTTTCATGGCACTACTGCTTCACAATAATTACATGACTAACTTATTATTTTACAGTGGATCTTGCTAGTCATAATGTTCATATGTAACAATAAAACTGTAAACTCATTCTGAACCTTCACCTGCTGTAAATCAGCAGTTCTTTGAGAGACATGCACAACTGTCTCTTTGAGATAGATGAGAGTCATGGCCTAGATCTTGATTAATTTGTCCTGACACTTCTAGCAGACCATTTGACTGTGTCTTGTTCATTCCACTATCCTGTTTGATCTGCATATATTCTATTTTATGTAGGTAGGTCAGCCTCACCACTGAAGATCCTTTGCACTGAGGAAGGAATTAGGCTGCAGTGTTTCTTGAAGTACTACAATGAAGAAATGAAAGTCAGCTGGTCCCACAGGTAGATGAGAAGTATTTTTTTTTAATTATATTTGAGAAAAAAAAATATGTCATTTTTATAATCTGTTTACTAGTCTGTGGAATTCATTGATAACTGGACCACATTAATGAATTTCACTTCCCAGCACTTCATATTCTCTTTTCATATAGATATTACATACAGTAAAGGATATATTAGTAGACTTATCCAACACATATTGTAGAAGAGAAGCTGGACAAAAGCATNCCCTTCCAACCCAGACATTTCTATGTTTCTATGTTTCATATCAGGAGGGTTGTAACAACCAGAAAAAAAAACAATCTACATCATTGCAGATTCTTATTCAACACAAGACTGTTCATCTTCCTTATATTTTTTTTTTCCTGTTCTTTTTATTTGAAAAGATGCTCAGTGGAGAACAGAATACTTTGAGATAGCTCTCAGAGCTGAGAAAACGACCAGAAACAAACTCTGAAGTTCTCAATAGTTTTCCACTCTCGTGTTACATTAATCTTTGGCTTTGGAAGAGCTCTATTCATATGTGTATTGACAGTTAAGTATGTGTTCAAATGCTTTACTATGTCAGGCCTTCATTTGTTTGAAACCATAAGTAAGGTTTGGAAGGATTTAAAAACATCAAGTGATTTCAACTTTCACATTCCTTGATGACCTGTAAAGGTGACACACAGTGAACTTGTCTGACTTGGACAGGAAGAGTCTGGTTTATCAGCATGTTGTCCTAGGTTTGGAATGGCGCTGTCCAGACCTTGATTTATATGAGGGTAGGAACAGAAGAAAAGTGTCAGTGATCATCAGGTTCAGGGAGCTTGAGAAAATTCTCTAAGGGTCTGCAGCAGTACTCATAACTCAAGCTTTGTACTCATTAAGTTCTCCTCCTTCTTTCAGTAAATGTGATACTAATGTGATGGAAAAGAAAAGAAAAATTTTTTTTTTGCCTCTGACTTCTACTGTATCTGCTCCAGTTTTAAAAGTGACTTGAAGTCCATTCCAATATCCAGTTCATAGAAACATAAAACTAGAGAATGATACATAAATAATATGGAAATAACAGGATACATATTTATATTTACATACAGACATCTCCACCCCACCCCCCCAAATTTGAGATTTTGTAGTATCTTACACATTGATTGTCTTGAAGAGAATTGAACACAGATTTTGAACATTTATTCCATGAATACAATGATTACAAGCCAGAGTTGTCAAAACTAAAACAAAACGAACAAATCAGCCAGCCTCCCTCACTCTCTCCAAACCTCCCTGCTAGTTTAAATACGGTTCTAGAAATTTTGTTTTCTTTGAAAAAATCAGAGGCTAGACAATCCATGTTTTTTTACTGTTGTCTGTAAATCATGAAACATACTATGCAGATTTCTAAGTAGCTTTGAATTATCCACTATACTGCATAGCAGGGAACATAATACAAGTCCTGAAGTAAGCATGCATGATTTACTCATGTCACAGTGGGGAATAGTATATGTAGTATTTTCTAATATGTGGTAGTTTCTATTCAGGTATCTAATTTGGTATGCTGAACTCAATGTAGTCATCTTACAGAAAGGGAAATAATAAAAATTCTTTTTCCTCATCAAAGTAACTCTCTAGCTGTTAAGCCAAATCAGCCTTGTCTGGACAAATAAAGCAGCTGATCAAAGAGAAGCTAACACTGTCTTCATCTATTAAAAATTTCAGCTAAAGATGCTTGGGAAGGCAGGATAAAAAGAAGGATTTCTTTAGTTACTGAGTGAAAGAAGAAATTTTTCTTCAAACCACTGAAAGTGGTCTGGGTTGTGTGCTCATTAAAGATCTTCTTCCATTTCCATTCTTTATGACAGGTTATGGACCAGAAGAACCCCCGATCTGAATCAGTAGGGCCATTCATATATTCTTAGATTAGGAAGTAATGATAAGTCAGTGTAATGCCACTGTTTATAAAGACCTATTTATTAATTATTTGTAGTTAGGGGGGGAAAATATATATATATATATGATTCAAGAATAATAAATTCTTTGTGAATCTTTTATCTTTTTTTTAATTGTTTTTTTCTTGTAGTTAGTTAAAAGCAAAGATACTTTCCGCATAAGCAAAGATTATTTGCCTCTAGTTTACTATTTTGATGTATTCTATGTTAGTGTGTATGAAGTATACAGACCTCTAAAGCCGTGTGCCATTTTCACATACAGATGTGTATGTATATAGATATAAACACAGATGATTGTGCATGTGAAGAGGAGAATGAGAAGACTGTGAACAAATTAATCTTTGGAATGAAAGCTCAAGTTCATGGTTTCAAAATGTTTCCTACCCCCCACCAGAGGAAAAAAAAAGAATCTTTTGGGAAATTGCTCCCATTAATTGCAATTTATCTGTAGTTTAGGGATAGTATGTTACCCTTTGCAACCTTTTATAACTTATTTCCTGTGGAGAATATATATGAAAAGAATGTTCGAACTCATTTCTATTGATTTTTTTTTTTTTTTTTTCAGGGAATCTAAGATCTCTTCTGGTGAAAAAATGAAGATTGGAGGTGGAGAGGATGTTGCCTGGCTGCAGATAGGTGAACCCACTGAAAAGGATAAGGGGAACTATACCTTTGAAATCTTTGGTGACAAAGAATCCTACAAACGCACACTTGACCTGTCTGGGCAAGGTATAAGACCATATTAATATGGTGACTTTTCATGCAGTAAACAGACTTTATTGCAATAATCAGAGGAAGGACAGTAAAAACAGAAAGTCTTTGTTCAGAACCAATGTTTAGTTTAGTTGCATAACTGTTACAATCTTTTTAGTCTTATGTTTTCACCACCCATGGCATTGGGTTTCAGGGGTTGGGTTTCCCATTTTGCTAATGTGTAACCCTGTGTGTGTTTTAAAAGATCTTTATCATGGGTATACGTTTAAATGTTTATACTGAGCTCCAAGTGCACATTATGTTAATGTACAATAACTTATCTCATTTTGTTACAGCTTTTGATGATGCATATGCAGAATTCCAGAGACTCAAGTAAGTGCTACATCTCTTGCATTTTAATAATGTAACAACACTGATTTTACTTACAGTAAAAATACTTTATTAATAATTTCATTAATAACATTATATATTTCTCTTCCTCAACAATTTTAGGGCGGCTGCTTTTGCTGAGAAGAGTAAGTTTATTTTATATTTTATCAAATGTGTTCTACTATGCAGTATAGTGTTCTTTTTAAAGTATCCATCATGACACGCTGCCATACCTTTCAGAGCTCTGTGGCTGCAGAAATCCTGTTAGCGCATAATACTGCAATAATAGTAGCAATTTGTGGATTTTTTTGTTTATAATTCCAATAGCAATCCACTAAAAGTTTTATGTATTTTGCAAGCCTCCACTGTATTTTCTTGTGTCTGCAGAGATTTTGTGTGGTATGAGTTTCTGGGTGTCATACAAGGAGGTCTTGACTCTGAAAACTGATGATGATACTGAATATTGAAATCTACTTATTAAGTAAAAAGTGACCTGCTAGTGCCTGCTGGGGAGTGCTTGCTAAAATACACAGAGTGGGGAATCTTGTTGCTCTTAGGAGCTGTAGGAATTCTGGTACTTTGATATCAGTTCCCCTGGTAATGACAAGATATTTCTGCCCACAAGGACAGTGGCAGAACAAATTTCCCTTAAATTTTAGATACCACCAAGATGCTAAAAGCATCTTTCTTGCTTTGGTCTGTGCTTGCAGCACAAACCGCCAAGCTCAGCAGTAGCTGTATCTATGTTTAGAATGCAATAGCACGATCTCTGCTAACAAATCTGAGGGGACTATAAAATACATCAAAAAGAAATAACAGAAAATATCACAAAAATTTTATGTTTAATTAACCAGGGACTACAGGATTTTAAAAGACAAGTCCAATAAAAAGCTGTAACTAATATGGCACCAAGTTATAAAATCATTAATTTTGAAGTCTAAATTTCACATTTCACACATATCTTTCTTTAACTCCTAGATCGTGGTAAAGTCATTGGTGGTTTGCCTGATGTCGTTACTATAATGGATGGGAAGGTAAGGACAGTTTTTGTCAGTCATACTCACTGGTGAGAGTTTTGCTTTGATGGCAAAAGGGGGGAAATACAGATGATTTCATAGAAGCTAAAAGCAGGAGGAGGATAATTTAAACCACCTGATGCTAGTCATTTAATGGAGACACATGAAAATTCTAAGTGAGCACAGGTACCATAAGTTGGAGGAGGCACAGCCTGATTCAAATCTATGCAAGCAAGGTCAGCCTCAAGAAGAGCTGGTCTTATCTGATTATATGGACACTGAGTTAACTACATACTCAAATCTGGGCTGGCTTTCAGCTCTGTGTACTGAGTAGAGCAGTGCAAGAGGAGAATCCACTCCTGCCCTGTAGCAGAAAATGAAGAGGCAGGAGAAAGCAGTGACTCTCTGAGGCCCAGTAATGAGGTCCCATTCTCAAGCATGCCAGACATAGAATGTTGTGGCTGGTAAAAGTAAAGGAGGGTAAAGAACCTACCTGGGCCAAGGGACTAATCTTTCCTCTCTTCCTATATATTGGCAGGTAGACCCTATTACAATATATAGTTACAGGAGATAGAAGGCCGGGGAATACACATATTGTTAACATCAGTAATAATTGCACACCCAGATACAAAGTCAAAATTGGTAAATCTTCACAGAGTCCCTTCCTAGGTTAGGTGGACTGGTGGAGATAAAATTTCATGATCCATACTGACTGGTGTCCCACTCTGGAATTTTTGTCATGGTGGAGCAGGTTCTCATGTAACCTCAGCCCAAACTCTCAGGATACTATGATAGTCAAAGACTATTAGTCTGAGCTGCTGTTAGTCCTTACAGGTGCAAGGAAGTGCTGGAACTTGGTCTCTCTATCCTGGGAGTGAGTTCCAGACTCCAGACACACCAGCCTTCCATGGAGGAAAGACAAACCCTTTTCATCCTTCCCTCACAGAGACATCAAGCTCTTGTCTCTTTCTCCTGAAGCAAATCTTCTATTGGGTTATCAGGTACTCTGTCCTTCCCTGTGGGGAGAAACTAGGACTGGGAAGAAAAATTTGGGAAGAAAATTTGGGAAGAAAAATTACTGAAAAAGAACAGGGTAAAAAAATAAAAAAATCACCAGTTTTGTGCACAGTGGGGAGGAGGTACTTGGAAATTATTATCCTGTACTTCTCACAGCAGCAGAAGTAGGGAATGCCTAATTACACGGTCATTACAGGCTTTAAAGAATCAAAAAGAAGTATTTTTCCAGTGGTTCATATTAATTTGTACCTTAGGCAAAAATGTCCAAAAAAGAAAACTGACAGTATAACGAAAGGAAGTCCAGCAGGGTCCATTAATTACAGTGAAACTGTGAAAAGTAGGAAAGCATACTGGGAATAAGACACAGTATTAATCCTCTGCATTTTTGTATCCTTTCTTCAGCAATTGCTTTTCACCTCTAAAAGAGATAGATGGACTTTCATTCCAACTGACTATAGCAGATCAGCTCATGAGCCAATGTGACTCTTACCATCTGCTGGCTATCAAGAGTCTCTTTAGAAAGGTGGTGGAACTTGTAGTCCTTACAGTGGATGCTGAAAGCTGCTCAACTCTGGACCAGGCAGAAATTATTTTCCTCTTGGTCCATTCCTTCCTTTGTCTTCAGTAGGTATTTATATGAGGTGCCCTTGTACTGTGGTAGACAGAGGTACCTAACAGCAAGAAAACTGGTCTTTTTGGAGGTTAGGTGTAAACCACTCTATAACCAATACATCTTAAAACAGTCTAACTGTAAGGAAACAGTTCAGCAAAGTCACCCCTCACTGCATACACAGACTAGCTGCAGTTTCCTCATACAGTCATGCCCTAAAATATACAGCCTTAAATTAAGGAAATGCTACATACATACAAAAGTAAAAGGCTTCAGAAGAGACCCAATCTTGTGAGAATTTAGTAACAGAATGTGTGGAGAGAAAGAACTCCAATTCATGAAGTAAGGGAAACCAAAATAGATTACAAGGCAGTGAACCTTAAATCACCTCTAAATTAAATATGAACAGTTACCATGGGTGAGTTCTGTAAGTACAAGTGTGAGAAGTAACTATACAAAAACTTCCAAAGAGTGGAGAGTTTTCCTCATGCAATGAAATAGCATAACTGTTAAATAACTAGACACGAGACAAAGCTTTACTACTACTTCTTAAGAGTGTAAAAGATTTTAAGTCACATCAATAATTTAGCAAATTAGAGCAGGCCCAAATGATCTAAAATGACTGTGGAATATATCTGCTCTCTGTTAAGTTTTTAATATTAACTTAATAAATCCTGATTAATTATTGTGAATTAATTATTAATTTCTCTTAATTGAGGTTACTTTTAAGGGCAATAGTCATGAAATGTGTGAGTTACAGAACAGACAGTAAGATTTAAAATCATGCCAGACATCAGTTTGATTTGCTGACATTTTATTTTTGTGTTTGCATCATTACTCCTTCAAGTATTTTATAGTAAGGCTAGTTCCGATAGGCTATTGGTTCCTATAGGCAATAGGTTGAGGCAATCCCAAGCACAAGTACAGGCTGGGCAGAGTATGGATTGAGAATGAAACTTCTCAATTAATTCTTTCATGCATTCTGTCATCACTGCATAAAGTTTACATACATATGGTGGTTAAAATAGATTTAGTAGTAATCTATAGAAATTTGGAAGAGCAGACATTCAAATCTGATGGGCTTCTCCAATCCCAGTTCAGTCCTTGGAAAATAAGTGAACTGCCAGAATGGCCTACTATGTCATTTTAGCTATTCTCTGAATAATCTATACATGCAGGTAACATTTCAATAACATTTATATATTATTTATTCTTCATAAAATATTTACATTTTACTAGTCAGCAGCACCTGAAATCAATGTCCAATGATTCACGTTATATACTCTATTATTAAGTGATTTTTTTTTTTTATCATCTCAAGCAATAACCTCAAGAGGCCTTGGTCAGAAAAGATTCACTCAGTTCTCTTCCCTGCTGTGTACAGGGAAACTTCAAGGATGATTTTAAACCTATCATTGCCTGAACCTCATGTCAGACTAATGGGTTGTCAGGAGTCTCCTGCAGGCAGGACTGCAATGACAGTCCAACTTACCATCTTCAGACACTGTTACCCTGAGATTATTACTGCATCACAGTCACTGTAATATGGTGGAACTATTGAATCAAGAAAATTAAAAAAAAAACATTACAAACTCTACTTTTCAGTCCTCAAGAGCATGGTACCTGTTTTTAACAAGGAATAAAAATTGCCCAAAAGCAATACTGAGAATATTCTGTTTAAATAAATCTGACTTTTTTCCTCCCTCAGACGCTGAATCTGACCTGTACTGTATTTGGAAATCCTGATCCCGAAGTGGTTTGGTTCAAGAATGACAAGGTCTTTGAACTTAATGAGCACTATGCATCTTCACTGGAACAAGGGAAATATGCCAGTTTAACAATCAAGGGAGTGACCTCAGAAGACTCAGGCAAATATAGCATCCATGTCAAGAACAAGTATGGAGGGGAAACAGTGGATGTCACTGTAAGCGTGTACAGGCATGGTGAAAAAATGCCTGAAATTAAGCCTGGCCAGCTTGCTAAACCCAGGCCAATACCACCATCAGAAGAAGTCCTCAAACCTGGCAGCCAGGCATAATCCATTAAGAAGTAAAGCTTGACACTACCTTTGACAAACAAAATAAAATACATGGCCTGTAGTTGAGATATTCCCACACATAACTAATTGGTAATGTTCAAAGGGAAACTGAGCTTTTAGGATTTTGCTGTAGGGAGGTATCTGTGCTATGGTGCCGTACACATTTGTAAAAATCTCATTCTGAATACATGTAATAGAGTGAGAGTTACAAATAGCAAAAAAGCAGAATGCCTGCCAGATGTTCCCATAAGCAATTGCAAGTTGCACAAACCTGCAGTAAAACTCCATTTCCACCCTCCCTAGCCCTCTGCAAAAAAAATCAACCATCCAACAAGCATCTGAGAACAAATGTCCCATCAGTAAAGGTAGTGATCTGCAGTTAGATAGATATTCAGAGTTGGTTCATGCTTTGTTCCACACACAGTCCCCTTGGCTTTGAAGCCTCAGATCCTCCAAGTCTAGTAGATAGTCTCTATTTAGTAGTGAAACTGTTGTTTTATAGTGTGACTTTAGCTCTAGTAGACTTCTAGAAATGTTCACTGTTTACTCATTGAAGCATAAGCCACATGGCTGTGTTTTGCTTTTCTTGCTTTGTGCTAATAAAACTTTAAAAGTCACCTTTGCTATTCACTGCTCCAAATCACACCTAACTAATTCTGTACTCACTTTCATTGTTTACTTATTACTTAGTGCACAATTTCACATCTGACAGCATGCAGACTATTGACTTTCAATAAAGAATGCAAATTGTGGTTAATCACAGCCACTGGATGGCACTTGTGACATTAATTTTACTCTTTATAATACAGGTCAAGATGCAAGTTTATACTGGTACCAAAAGACATGTATACAATTTAGTCACAAGATAATTATGTCTTTGATTCTCCTTTATCCAAAATGAGCAACAGAACTCTTCCATGGGTGAAACGATGTTCTGTTGGCAAAGATTTCAATATATGCTTATTATGAACCATTCAGTGAGATCACTTACTTATCTGTCATACAATACATAGCTGAGTGTTTGCAGTGCTGGCTTCTTTGGATCAGGCTCCCTCTTCAATAAAAGTCTATTATCTACCTAGATGAACCTTTGTAATTTGCCAAAGAGCTTCCAGCAAAGATTTCTTCTATCAGTAGGTAATAATGGTGATACAAACATTCTGGACACAGCAATCCTTTCTTGTGACTTCACTGGGTCTCTAGGATAAATATGAGTAAAAGGGAACATTGTGGGAGACAGGGGAGCTTGGGCGAGGGGTGGCCTGAAGAAACAGCACTCTGATGAATTTTCACTGGAGAAACTGGATGAAAGTGTTTGCTACACATACCAGACTGCAATGTGTGTTTGCAGTAAGCACCAAAAGTCAGTGCTGTATCTGGTGGACTCTGAGCATAAGTGTGTAAAATATAGAAATAATTGTTCTGGGATTTCTCTTCTGTGGTTTGGTTGTTTGGTTGGTTAGTTTGGTTTGGTGTTTTCCCCAGCAGGCAAACTGAAAATCTGGGAAATTGAACAGTTTCAGAGTGAATTTAATCATTTAATCTCCAGTCTTTTTTAACTCAAAAAAAAAGTTTAATTTTTGAGACAGATGAAGAGGAAATAAGAATACAATTTGCAAGATATAATACAGAGTAGGTTGGAGCACTCATTTGGGAGACAAAAGAGCAATGTTCCCTTTTCCCCTTCTCTTCATCCATGGAGGTTTGAATCTGTATCTCTGATCACCAAGAATGCTGCACTAATGCCCAGTCTTCCCTGTATTTGGAAGTGCTCCTTTTATACTTTTTCTGACTAGGTAAACAGACGGAAAAAGAGACTAGACCTAGGCAACCTACCTCTTAGAAGAGCAAATTAAGTGCTAGATTTGAGAAGTTTTTCTTCCATTATTGTACTCAGTTTTCAGTATTGAAGGAGGGATTGAGAGTGTGGTACTGTAGACTACTTAAGAACCTGGTGGTTTGAACAGATAATTATGAGAATGAGGATGGAATCATTGTAGTTCAAATTTCTCACGTAAGAAGGTCTGCAAGCCTGCTTTGATCACACTTTATTAGAGGATGATTTGATATTAAATAACAGGGTTTTTTTTTAAGATATATGTACTTAGAGCTAATGAACATTGAGTTTATATTTAAGTACAGTATAAGCAGCCATGAAGTATATTGCATAGTAGTATAAAATGTTTCTTTTGGGTGAAAAATTCTTGTGGCCATGGAACCATATTCTCTGGTCATTGAACAAATGTTTCTGAGAGGGTTAAAGGCTCAATAACATGATATTGCCATGAGATACTTTAATTAGGAAATTTTAGGACACAAAGCAAACCAAGGATTTATCCTCCAAATATCAAAATAAGAATAAAATATTTTTGTGTGAAGATGCCATCACAAGAACTTCAGCAAATCTCTCAATAAAATAATTCAAATTTTCTTCTTTTCCATTCTAATTCCTTATTAAACACCTTTAAGGTTTTAAAAATCTTACTATGGCAGGATCACAAAACATCAGAGACAGTCTCTGTAGTATACAAAATGAGTATCAGCAAGAATTTATTATAATTCTTATCTCCTTTTACAGTACACAGGTTAATTTCAGCTGACACTATCAAATTATTGCATGATATGGCAGCTTTTCAGAGGTATCCTTGGGCACAGGAGACAAGGTTAGTCTCATCTTCTTGTACCTTTATCTGGCCTTCTTAGTTAAGCAAGCTTCACTTATTTCCTTCCAGGCAAACAGAAATAATTTATTATGACAGCTAATCCTCTGCTGAAGTACAGAAATTATCATTCACAGGAACACTGTATTCAAAAGGCTAAGGACTTCCTACAAACTATTCCACATTTTCCAATGTTCATTGTACCTTTGCTTCTTTTGTTCACATTTAAACATCTTGTTATCAGTGCTAGGATATGAATTGTTTTGACTCTGTTTAAAAGGGACTATCTTTTCAGAACATGCATCTAGTTTCCCAGAACATGCATCTAGTTGCCCAGATGGGCAATACAATTGGTTGGATATTAGAGGGACAAATAGGATGCTCTGGTAATAGAGTCAGATGGAATACATGATGAGGCATATTATCATTTGCACAGACCCTTCACAGACTCGGTGTCAACATTAGTTTAATTAATACACATTTTGAAGGGTGAAGAGAAGAAAGTAAGATTTACTGAAGAAGGTCTGATGCCAGTTGAACATACCCACACTAAGGTCAAGTAAGATAGACTTATTTATACTGGATGTGAATCTAGTCTGTTATTTTTACAAATCCAAAGGCTTATTGCAATGAATTAGCTATTTCTGTTACCTTTAAGAAGCAATGTTTCTATTAGAATGATTTTCTGTCACACTGTTGAGTTTTGTGTTGTCTGAGTTTCATGCTGTGCTTTTCTAGGCAGTGCTAGTGTGAAATGGAGCACTGTCAACTTGTCATGGGAGGCAGATAAGATGTCAGCCAGTTGTGCTTATGGGCCAAAGTTGTGGCTGTGTCTGTCATATTGGTGTTCTGCTACAAAGCTGGCAAAGCTGTCTTTTCTCCAGGCACCTGCTTCCTTTGAATCAGCTTTGATATGTTACTGTTTATTTTCTTGAAAACAGGTTCCAGGAAAATTCCTCCTAAGGCAAATTTATGGGTGATTTCTATGAGAATTTTTTTTTTTTTTTAATGACAGTAATGACAATATTTGCCTCTAGTGTAAATCTTTCCCTAGCACAAAAGTTTCACTTGCATCCCACAGCTCAAACACTTGTGCACACTTCATTAATCTGCTCTTGTATGGAGACAGAGGTTCAGTGATAATAGCGCTCTAAGTGATGTTAACACACAGTTTAAAGGAAACTTCTGAAATATAAGAAAGCCCTTTGTTTTCTGTTTTGTAGAACTAAGAATAAAACCTCTAGATGGCACCAGAAGAACAAGATAGAAACGATCAGATGTTAAAAAATTCTAGCTACAGCATATCCATCATTTTGATATAAACACATCATTTAGGGAATGGGAGATTATTAAAAGCATTTTACTTATGCCAGTGACAAGGACAGGTCCAGCAAATGACTGTTTCCCGGAAATAGCAGGCGATTTTGCAAGTAATAATGCTGCCTCTTAATCTTTGCATGACACACATTAAAAGGTTAAGCATGCCTTGTAAAATATTGCAAGTCTCATGTTACATTAAGTTTCCCCTATAGAGTATGAAAACCACAGCATATTGCCTATATTTACAAAGGGAGATTTGAATTCTAGTTCTAAAGGCAAATATCTCAGACTTAGCAGCTTCCATAGGTTTTCAAAACTGTTTCTAATACCATAAGGCCCATGCCCTACAGTTTTACTTCAGTCTTTACAGAGGGATGATTCCATTTGAAATTAATGGGAGGTCTGGGAGCAAAGAGTGCAGGGTCTGGTTCTCAGCACTGCCACTGCAAGATTCAATGATGTCAAGAACTGTAAGAAGCTACCAGTAGCCTTCTATATTAATATTTAATTTCTCATTGGAATGTGCAGTAACTCAGTATCATTTTTGTCCTTGGGTATAAACTCAAGGATTATCAGATTGTCATCTTTTAAAAATAGCACACTTGACCTCACATCATTTTCTTTATGAACATTTGAACTTTGTGTGGGTGCACTGAAGGACTGTTAACTTGTAATAAACTTGTGTCATTTTTTAAGTTAATGTAACTTAATTTTCTGTTATTTTTGCTTCTCTGTTACATTAATATTATGCATCTGAGAATCCGCTAGGAAAAAGACTCAGCAACCCTGTTGTAGTTGGAAGTAATATGGTTAATAGCTGCAGCTAAAGCCCTTCCTGTGCTATCCTAAGCTATGCAGTAGGGTTGTTACATGGAGATTTCACCAGGCACCAGTGTTGCCTAAGAGGGAATTTGCCCTCCACCCTGCTGAGGGCCTCTGTGAGAAGCCATTATCCATCTGATGACGTTGGTGCACACAGCATGTAGAAAAGAGGCAGACGGAAAGAGCTACAGCTCCTGTTAAAGACAGAGCTAGTGTAGCTCTTTACCATTTTAAATCATGGTAAAAATTAGGATCAGAAGTTAATCTGCTGACTTAGTGATCTCCACCGGACCATTTTGAATGACGAAGTGCACTAAAAGCCAATCCAACAATTGTAAATCAACCCCAAGGCCAGCCCTCCTGATTGCAAGATAGTATGTAACAAAGAACCCCACATAGTCGTGTGCCACTTTTGCTGTCTGGGACAAAATGCCTTCCAACATATGAAAATGGCAATCAGCCTCCTGCATGGTGCTTAATGGGAGGTAAAACACAAGCTGACTCCCTGGCTGGGATTTATGAGGCCACATGCAGATGTCTCCATCTGAGCTAATCACTGCAACTCCTTTCTTAGAAAATGGAGAGAACCAAGTACTAGTAGGGCACAAGTCATGTCATTCTAAAGCAGGTGTCTCAAATAAGCGAGATGAATCATGTCTATTCTTTCCACCGACTGTAAAGGGAGCTTTGTAGAACCAGGTTGGATGTGAGACATCTGATGGATGAAGTTAGGTGTGATAAGTTCTACATCATGTTTCTCTAACTAAATTATCTCTTTAGTTGAAAAATCTCTTTACAGAGAAGCTTCATAATATCTGGAGTTTTTGCTGGTTTTACAGGCTAGCTTCCTCTACTGAACTCTTGTATTTTGATGTCTTTGCTGCCTTCTCTGATATCCACGTTATTTTGAAATCTCTGTGCAAGCATTTGCTGAGTTCCAGCAGCTACTTGGTCCCAACCAATAGTTGACTCTCATGAGTTGGCCTTTACCAAGACATTGTATTAGGCCTGCTATTCTTTTAAATATGTAAGTCTTCATCCCAGATTTTTACTGGCTGTGCTGCTGCTGCTACTGTGGGACTTGTTTCTGCATTTGTTTTCTCAGTGTCATTGCTCTCTGGCAACATCTCAATTAGTAAATGCCATAAGCCTTTCATGACCAGTTAGTGCCCTTTTCCTAAGCCCATAATATATGCCTTGTGCAGTTGTCTGTTGTGCTGGCCAGGAACACCCTCTGTCTGAAGAAGCACAACTCTGGTTCTCATACACCAAAGTTCTGCCAGTGTGCCTAAGGCAGCTCAGTGACTGGCCAAAGCTCTGAACCCTCCTGCTCCTGGGCTTTAACCTGTCTGCACAGGTGATATTACATAAAAGTGTAATGTCATCTGAACTGCCCACTGGAGACTGTATTTAACCAACCTAACTTCAGATCAGGAGGTTTGTAGGAGTGCGTAAACTCATCCACACCAAAACTTTGTCAGGTCAGTCTAAACAAATAAAAGTACTAGATAATTAAGTTCAACACTGATGGTGTAACACTGCTTAATTTACTAGCAGAGGCTGTAACTAAAGTGTCCAAGCACCAGTAGCCATATGAAATGTGTATGTGATAACATCAAGACTTAGTGTCCTGATAGTAAATAAATAATTGAGCCTATGTGGCCCGCTGTTCTCATAACCACTTTCAGCAAGCAAACCTATCGTAATGCAAATGAAATGTTTGGTTCAGCAGCCTGAGTGTCTCTCTACTGTTGGTAGCTGAACCCAGTGTTTCTGGAAATTGACTCTTTCCTGTTCATGATGCCTGTTTATCAGCATTCAGCACTGATTGTCTTCCCACTAATTTTTAGGTAACTTGGGAAAAAAAATGTGTTGNTTCCTGGACACAAGGGCATATTGCTGTTCCATGGATAACTTACTGCCCAGCAGGATGCCAAGGTTCTTCTCCATGGGGCTGTTTTCCAGTTGGTCTACCCCTAACCTATATTGGTACATGGTGTTTTTCCTCCCCAGGTGTAGGACTCTACACTTATCCTTGTTTAATTTCATTAGGTTTTCCTTTGCCCAGCTCTCCAGTCTGTCCAGATCTCGTTGGATGGCAGCACAGCCTTCTGGTGTATCAGCCACTCCTCCCAGTTTAGTATCATCAGCAAACTTGTTGAGGGCACACTCTATCCCTTCACCCAGGTCATTGATGAAGATGTTGAATAACAGTGGACCCCTGGGGAACACCACTACTTAGAGGTCACCATCTGGATTCTGCACCACTGGTCACAACCCTCTGAGCTCTATTTAGCCATTTCTCAACCCATCTCACTGTCCACTCTTCTAACCCACACTTCTGAGTCTACGCATGAGGATGTTAAGGGAGACAGTATCGAAAGCCTTGCTGAAGTCAAGGTAGACAACATCGACTGCTCTCCCTGCATCTACCCATTTAGCCACACCATCATAGAAGGCTATCAGATTAACTGGCACAATAGTAATCGAACTCGTCTGTGATGTACACAGTATTTTGCAGGCTTAGACCTTAAACTTCCCAATTTTCTTCTTGGCTTTTGGATAGACCTCCAGGTCATGTATAGTAAACACCTGTGGCAGCTTTTGCTTTTAAAGGTTATGTTTTGACCTTTCAGGAACAGTTTGGGCTCTCGTGAGACCTTTCTCCTTAACTTGGTGCAGACTCCCTGCTGCTCAAGTCTGTTTGTCAGTCATGTCTGGTCAACGGGCTTCCAGGTTGCTTTGGAGGTATCTTTTTGTCCAAATGTAAGATGCAGATCTGTTTCACTTTCTCATCAGATCTTAAACCTGCATTGGTTCCCTTTAAATACAATCATGTTTTATATACACAGTTCTCCTTTTTCTAGTTTCAGGCACCTGAATCGCTATGGATCTTATTCTTTTCAGGAGTACTCATCTGAAATAAGTCTGTGTCCCATCCTGTTGTCACTGCCGGAAGTGTCCTGTCACAAATCAGAGAGAATCTCTTGCAAACCTCTGTCTCTGCATCAAGTCTCCTGTGTTGTAGTCTATTTAATTAAGCATGATTTCCCTTCTCAGAAACTTATCTTGTAGTACCAAAGACTCAGAAGCATAATTTCCATCACTTTGAGAGATCTGCATGATACTTTCTGAAGGGCTCTGGTCAGGCCTTATGTCCATCCATGCCAAAATGTGAACTGATACGATTGTTCCATTCCGAAGAACACAGCTAGTAATTCCCCTTTCATCTGAGCACAGTCTCTCTGGGCCTGACAGGTTTTAATTGAAAATGCCATGGGCCAATGACTTTTCAGTAACTGTGTTCCCGAGTCTCCTCCTGAGGCCTCGGGCGTTAATTACAGATGCTCCACAGGCATTTCAGGATTGGCAGCTTGCTTATATTCATCTTTGTTCTTTCAGATGATCTTGTATTTTAATGTTAAAGAGACAGAACAGAGATATTTTGAGTGGGAAACGGGACATTTGTCTTTACTCCAAGCAGTTAAACAAGTTGATCTGGCAAAAGGTAACCTGTCTGGAAAAAAAAAAACAGAGACTTTGCCCTTTCTATAAATGATACCAACAATGATAGCAGCCCACTGCCTCTGCAGATCAAGTTATCCACTGAAGGACTGCTTATCCTTCTTGCAGGACTAATCACCACCAACATGAACCATCTTCACATGTCAACAAGCTCAACCACCAGGTGGAGAACTTGACCTCTTCTGTTTATGATAATCACATGGTAACTAAAGTATTCTTCACCACACATATTTCTCAGTTGTGGATACAATTTACTGTAACAGCAATTAAAATGGAAGGCAATGAGATTCAAAAGGTATTTTTTATTATTTGCCCACTGAGATTCAAAAGGTATTTTGGGAAGACTGAATTCAAAAAATATTTCCAGTTTTGGTACCAGGTAGTTACTACACACTGTATCAATATTTATTGCCTACCCCTATTGGAATGAATCGCACATTGGTAAGAAAAAAGTGTTGCAACGTGACGACCTAAGTCAACCACTAAAACCAATTCAGAAC
This sequence comes from Chloroceryle aenea, assembly GCA_013399075.1. Lineage (NCBI taxonomy): Eukaryota > Metazoa > Chordata > Aves > Coraciiformes > Cerylidae > Chloroceryle > Chloroceryle aenea. The sequence goes on along the minus strand of VWZY01001632.1, from coordinate 82,698 downwards.
AATGGATAAAACACCCTGATTACTGTCCATCATGATACAGAGAAGATACACTATGTCTTAGAAAGATGGAGAATATCACTGGTAGGGAACTCTTTCTGAATGATCATAAACAACAAGAGGAATTTTGAATTTGATGCTGCATCCAGTTGTAGTTTTGTTAGTTTTAACCTTATTATGTTTACTACTTAGAATTATTCTGTGTATAAAAGTTTGGCAAAAGATGAAACAAACAATCTACATCAATCTAACATGTAAGACATATACAATCAACTGGTTCTGTGTGTGAAATGGTATATAACTAGTATTAATTGTGACACAAACAACTTGTCAAATAATTGTATTCTTAGCACTGATCTGCAATATGCCATATAATGATGACATAGAGGCAAGAAGTAACCTTCCTACCACTCTGTGAGTTAATAAAGTGGATTGACTACAGTCACAGCATGTAGTGTGACAGAAACCCTCGACCCCTTAAATAAACCAGTGGTAGTTTGGTACAGGTTCCAAAGCAAGTAGAGTGCTAAGCTGTCAGTGGACCAAGAACTTTGTTAGTTTCAGTCTTGCTCTGAAAACTCGCAAATCAGCAGAGTGAGCATCAGTGCATATGAGCTCGGAACACTGATCATACCATTAACAGGTGAATAGTGGTCGACTTTTCCAAGACTCACTTATCAAGGGACAAAAAAAGTTGTGGTTAAAGGAGTCTCATGCCTACCTTTCCCACCACATGCACTTTGACTACAGTCCAGCTACTTTATTCCATAAATATAGCTGCCTAAGTGAGCCTTACTTAACCTCTCCTTACTAGGTAGTGTGGTTGCATGGCAGTGATCTCCTTTTGAGCTGAGCAATCTCTCAAGGTTGCTTCTTGAGGCAGAGAGACATTTTACTAATGGCAGATCTTTGGTAAGTGACAGATATCACACAAAACCTTATAGTATGGTAACTTTGATTTGTGCCTTGATAGTTTTGAATCATTGTTCAAATGATCGTGCCATACTGTAATTAAGTGAATGTTGGCGCTGAACTTTGTTAAGTCACACTTTTAGAACATCCTATTAAACCAACTTTTGCTTATACATTTGACAGTGGCTCTTTAAGGATCCAAATCACCCTGTACCCTGCTTGTAGGTCCACAACCCGGGGAAGACCTCTAGGTCTCTGCCAAAATGGAGAGCACTCACATAAGAGTTAAAAGCAGTGTTCCTACAGAGAAAGCACCTGACAAGTATGATGTATCCACCGTGCTGGACCTGGATGGGAAGGATATTTCAGTGCAGACAGTATAGCAACAAGTGGACAGACCCTTCCCCTGTTGAAAAGGTAAGTACTTGCAAAAAGTGTGCAGAGGCTGAAGATCTGTTATGTCAGGTGGCTGAGCTGCAAGAAAGTTAAAAGTCTTTGCAAAATTAGAGGAAACAGGTAGGTAGCTGGTTTCAAAACCATGTTTCTGTAACAGACACCACTGAGAATGAGGCACCTTGGACACAACAAAACAGGACTATGCTTCATCTTCCAACCTGTAGCATCAATACCAAAACCAGATATGAAGCTTTAACACCTATAGACACCCATGAGCAAGGTCTGTATGGAAAAATTCAACCAGCAGCACACAGTGTCTACTGTAAGAGGAAACAACAAATTCTTGTAGTGGATGACTCTCTGTTAAAATGCACTGAGGTATACATCTGCCAGCCTTACAGGGAGTCATGAGGGGTATGCTGCCTTCCAGAAGCTAAAATGCAAGACATTGCAGAGTGCATGCCATAATTTGTCAAGAGCACCAACTACTATCCACTATTATTCTTCCATGTGGGCATGAATGATGTTAGCCACAAGCCAGAATCTGGGCAGAATCAAGGAAGACAATAAAGCCCTGGGGGTGCAAGTGAAAAGTATTGGTGCCCAAGTCATCTTCCTCCATTTCTCGAGTTAAAGGAAAGAGGGCAGCCAGAAACAGACAAATAATGCCTATCAACTTTTGGCTGCATAGTGGGAGCTGTCGAGAGGGCTTTGGCTTTTAGAAAAATGTGACATTCCTTGATGACCATAACCTGTTATGGACAGATGGAATCTACCTGTTTGGAAGAGGCAAGAGAATCTTTTGCAGCAGGCTGTCCAACAGGGTGAGACAGGCTTTAAACTGAAGCAAAACCCTCAGCAGGCAGAGTCCAAGATGATTATGCTCATGCCACCCCATCCAACTGGAGAATAAGCCAGGCCAACCAAAACAGTAACAAATGTACCTTAGCAGCCTAGATGATCTCTAGTGGTCCTTTCCAACCCCTTCCATTCTGTGATTCTGTGATTCTGAGATTCTGTGAGAGAAGCAGGAAAAATCTTTAGAAGAAAATCGCCTTTTGCTATCCTCTTGAAAACCTGTCTAAATTTGACCAAGTTGATAAATTGTAGTTTGCACATGAGTAGAGATTTGCTAGAGGGAAAAGTCTCTGATGATTCTGTGCACACAGGTCAAGCTCCAGCAAACAGCTACTTGCCCTTTCCCCAAGATGACTCCTCTGGGATGCCAGAGGCAGTGCCTGCTCTCCTAACTAGATGCTGCAGCAAAGAGCATCTCTTTCCTTTCTCCTACTTCCCTGTAGGATTCACACAGAGTAGGAAGACAGATCTGGTGTGGAGCAGGCAAGGGGAGTTGTGGGAAGCCTCGGTGCAAAGGGACCCCAGAGAGGAGAGTTGGAGGGGACTGTGGAGATGCTGTAAGGCAGTTGAAAGAGAAAATGAACAGGACAGTTTAAGAGAGCATCTGACTGTGGAGATACTGGCCTGGTTGTGAAAACAGGCAATAGCAGGGAGAGAGGAGAGTTTTGAAACAACAAGGGTGAGCAAGAGCTAGAGAGGAAGGAGAGAGACCACAGTGCAGGAGATGGGCAATCATGCTGAGCTGAATACCCAGATCTCTGGTGAAAGAGACAATAGTGAAACAATACAGCTAGAAAGGAAGGCACAAAAGCAGTAAGGGCAAAAGCATGGGCTGGATGACAACTATTTCCCTCCAGAGCCTAGAGATTATGTACATATCTGTTTATCTTAGATTAGTATATAGATAATATATGAAATCTCCTCTTGATTAGCCAAAATTATTATTGGTTGTAGATTCTAAGGGAGTGCAGTGTGGCAGATGAGCGGGGTAACAGGGCTGAAATTCAGGACAATTAAAAGACCTAAGCAGTAGTATTGAGTGGTGGGAAGAGAGACACTGATGGGATACTGAGGGAGAGATGGTGCTGTAATCGGGGAAGACCATGTCAGACCACCAGACAGTGATACAGAAAGGTACTAACTCCAGGATACTAAAGCAAGACTCAAAATGGTGCCAACCAGAGCATGCAGGGAAGAAAGAGAAAAAAAATAAACATTTAACCAAGCTTGCAAGCTGGGGAGGAGATTGACAGTGCATATGTTCATGGCTATATGAGGATATGTGCAGTGGGAGTGTCATAATTTTAGCTTGCTGAAAGTGTTGGGTGACAGAAGACACTGGCATCAGAGCCAGAGATGCTCTATGGAGCTGCACAAGAAGGTTCAAGATAGTCAGATGGATGTGATAGTTGTTCTTTTAGTTATGACAGATAAATCCCTGCAAAGATCTGATTTTCTACATGTGAAGACTACCAAGCTCACTAAGGGAATTGGCAATATGATTCTAAATAAATATATGGAAGTCTGTAACTAGATTACCAAAACAAACTTTAAAAATCTTGATCAGAAACTTTCTGATAGTTCAGCCTGTCTTCTTCTCAGGATCTCTGTACAACACTGGACCTGCTAAGCTTAACACACAGAGTAATCTGCATATGTTATTCATGAAAAGAAATGGGATACTCTCTTCTGAGGGGATCCTGGTAGGGAATTCTTTAGTTTGGGTAGTTTCTTCTCCTTACCAGCTGTCCAAATACTAGCAACAGAACTACTNTGACAAAAAAAAAAAAAAGAAGTTTATATTTGGGCTGCACAACCTGATTAAATGTTCTTTTCTGTTTGACTGGCAGTAGGGCAGAGTAGGAACTGCACAGCTATCAGTATCCTCTCTGCAGCCATTTCACCTGTCAAGCTGAATACATCTTTCTGCTTCAGTTTTACAAAGGCAAAATTTTTAATAGAAAAAATAATCTTTAATAGAAAAAATAATATTCCTGACAGTTTCACTAATGCATCCCTCGTTCTCTGTATCCAGCTCTAGAGACCCATTGTGGCCATAACTTTAACGATTATGACTCTCTCTCTCTTCTGGCATGGTACAAAACAATTGCCAAGAATCTAGCATATATTTTTCTCACCTGTAGAAGTACTTTTCTTTTCAAGGTTTTCTTTTGTTTTTATTTTCTTGCTACTGTGGCCAAGAGCTATTGTGTGAAGTTTTCAGCATTGCATTTGCAGAAAGCATATTTGCAAATTTCAGTTGCTATTTTCAAAGCCTTGTTCATTTATATTTCTTTATTTTCCTGAATAGTAATAAATACTTGTTGATGAACCTTCACTTAATTTGGAAGACAAACAAAAACTACTTCATGCAGCTCCTATTTTCCTTTTTTTTTTTTT
>VWZY01001632.1:56549-78009 GCA_013399075.1 Chloroceryle aenea | reverse complement strand
TTGTTTTCTTGTTTTTTTTTTTATCAAGGATTTGATTGAATGCATAAACTCTTATACAGTATGAATAGTATTTGAGAAGCTTGGTAACAATTGCTGCAATATTCAGATTCAACACAGAGTTGCAACATCTTAGCTACAATTTACTGAAAGTACATTTTGTAGTGAAAAGTTTTAACAGACCACTGGTTAAACTCTTCCCTAAAAAACAAAATGATGAGGACAGGATAGGAAAGACAAGGGAGAGCAGTTCAGGCATAAGAAATACCATGAAAAAAGTATCAGAGGCAAGTGAGACTTTCTTGAAAAAACTGAAGTTTTGAACTGAAGTAAAATTAGCAAGTGGGAGTGTAGGAAGATCTGACAACACAATCTGATAAAAACAGATGTTTTGTAGCTTGTCTCACCTGTTAAAATTTAAAGAAAATTTAAAGAAGAAATTAAAGGAAAAATGAAGTAAACTGAGCACTTCTACACAGTGACTGATCCACCATAAAATCTTGACTTCTCTTTGGGATATCCTTCACTAGAGATTCATAGGGGCTACAGCACATATGCCTCTAGAAACCGACACTTATTTGTTTTGTATGAAGCAGCATTCATAAAAGCATGAGAAAAAAAACAATGTGTGAAAATAATGGCACTAGTAAAGTCCAGCCCTCATTCTGTTACTTGAAACGTGACTAACTGAGACATTCAAAAGCAGATATCAGGAGGAAATAACACCCCTTGAGGCTGGCAGAATTCAAATTGGAAGCAAGTAGCTAATTTTCAACAGTGAGAGTCAAGATATGGGGCATAGCTTTCAGTAGCAATTGAGATGGAGGGTCCCTCTGAACAGTTATATATTAGTTAAAACATAATTTATTTAATAATTGTGGCTTAACTTAGTTTGTGGGTTTTCTTTCTCAAGCTAGTCAATTATTTTCTTCACACTCTAAAAATCTATAAAGCAATTGCAGTAGTTCCATATAATCTTGTGATGTTATGTGAAACCTTCTCTCTTTCTTTTGTTGGCTCATGGATTTAGGGACAAGGTCTTGAACAAAAGAATAAGTGACTCTGTCATAGTGAAAGGTGTACAACTCAATAACAATGAGAAGTTATGGAAAAGGGAAGTTCAAATATATGTTTCTGTGAGACATCTCTTACCTTATTAGGGAGGAGAAATGTTTTTCCCAGTGTGAAAGATATATGACAAGTTACATCTCTCTGTGAATTTAGAAGTGGGAATCATGAACGGTCTTGAGTTGGGTGTAACTCCTTGCATATCATCGGGCTGAAATTTTGTCACAGTCTTGTCATATTATTGAAATAAAGGGGGTCATACTAAGTGACACGTCCTTGGGCACTGGGAAGGTTTGGTCCCCAGGGACTTTATTTGCCTGTGCTAATTCTCTTATCAATCAACTAGTTGATCACGTTCAGTCCTGGCTCCAAAATATTCTTGTAGGAGAGTCTTAATTTGTGAGCTCTTTGTGTTCTCTTCTGAGTCAAGAAGTTAAACTAATTTGATATTGCACTCTCCTCATAATGAAGAAGGCTGATGAGAATGAAAAGGTTTACAGTAGTGTGTCTCATTAAATCATTTCGCATTTCAGTAGTAGGTTGTTTTACCTTTCAAGTGGTGTTTGTTATACAGGACAGATTAAAAAAAAAATCTAACAATCATACTAATAATGTAAGTGTTCATTATTTTTATTACAACTGCATTCAAATTTCTGCTAAAAAACATGGTTGAATTGTGCTAGAAGTTATACAAAAAGCACTAGATCCATCAATGAGATATAATGTTGTCAATGGCTGCAATTTCCCCTGCACTACCTCATAATTCAGATTAAAATTCCTAGACTGATGTGAGCAATTCAATTTTAATTTAAAATATAAAGTGTTTTTCTAATATGGTGGTGGTGCAGAACAGTTTGAGAACATGAACTAGAAATGTTAGAAAAATGAGAAGGAAGCAAATAAAAGAATTTAGCCTTCAGAAGGAAAAAAAAAAAAAAAATCAAGTGATTTTAGCACTTCCCAGGAGAACTGAGCTTATTCTGTCCACTCTAACCACATCATTCACAAGTGTTACCTCTCCAGGTGCGTCTAAAGAGAAGCATCTAGGAGTGGGCTGATGCCACAGAGCAAGTTGGAGAACTGTTACAGAGCCTGTTTCCTTGGAGGTAGCATGAGGTGGGACCAACTCTCCTCAAGACACATGAGCTATCCTTGTTACAGCTGCAACCTGCTCCTTATCACAATTTTCCCTTGTGGTCCTTCACTCATGACATGACAGAAGCAAAACGATTTATTAGACTTAACCCCTACTCCATGGTTGCTGCTGAACTGCCTGAAGAGAGGATGATGAAAGCAGCAGTAAACTGGATTATTTTTTCTGATGGGCCACATGAAGCCCCACTGGATGTGACATGAGCCTTTGGTTTATAACCTTTGGTTTATAACCTCATACGCTTTATATAATTTTGTATTTATATATATAATTTTACAGTAATAAGCCCAAAGGCATTTGTCGGATAGCTAAACACAGTGAAATTAATTTTGCTTTCACCTGTAATTAAAATGGTATGAGGACCAAGATTTATCAGAAAAGGACCTGCTTAAAACCAAACCCAAATGTTACCAGAGTCTGATTTCCAGACACAGCAATGTGTTTATCTGTGCAAGAAGACTTCTTGGTCATATTCAGGTAACAGTCTACTTACTGCAAGATACAATAATGTGGCATACCATTCTAATGATAAAACTGTTATCTTTATCCATAAACTTCTAAATAATCTTCTTTAGCCAAATGTGCTGTCCTTTTCATTGTTGCAGTTTCTGCTTGTGCTACTTTAAGGCAAATTTGTATATGCTTATTAACATAATTGTTGCATAATATTTCAGTTCCTGATAAAAGCCTGACAAGCCCTTATTCTTCATACTTTTTTGAATAAAAATAAAATTCTAGAAGTCCTTTTATAAAAATGAAGATTATTCAGAATTGAACTTACCTAAGGCAGATCTTTAGTATTTACTATTTAGAGGGGAAAACTAAGGTCTAGGAGATACCCAGCTCTGGATGTGCTCATTAAAAAAATGTATATATTGACCATTTTAACTCACATGCACAGGTAAAAAAGCTAACTTACTAAGATCTAAAATGATAATTTACAAATTCTTGAAGGAAATGTTCATTTACCTTAAGAGTGAAAAAAAAGGGAAGAAAGAGGAGCTGATTTATTAGCAGAATATAAGTAGAAACACTTTCATGACACCAAAGAGATGTGTTAAAAATTCACAATAATAATGGAAAACAGGTCACGTATATTGGAACCTAAATAGAAGCTAATGAATATTTGGCCATGTGTAGCCTATGTACATCACTGCAGTGTTCATGAATCAGAGAATGGCAGCATCTTTGCAAAGTGATGAATCCTAGAGATGTTAATAAGTCACTAGGCAGAATACATAACTGTTGCTACTGTCAAGCAGCCATGAAAATGATTATCTAGTAAGATACTGGAGGCAGAGTTTCTATCCCCTAAATTCTCCTGGAACTCATCTGATTTACTAACTTCTCATTGCATCAAGATTTTTCGTTTGTCATGGCAACCTAGGAACAGATAGAGCAGTAGGATGCCATCAGGCAGCAGTCAAAATGCAAGCATAAGTTAAATGACTCTAAAGTTAACGATCCAAATTCTTCACTGCAGCTGCGAGGCACACAGAGTAACTTGGAGGAGGTGCACAGATGCTGTAAATTACTTTGGATGTCATTGCCATGACCCTGGGCCAGCTGTGTATCAGACCCAGACCGGTGGCATAAGTTACAATATTATGACCGCTGCTGTGAGTGGTCCTGAATGGCTGTTGTGGCAGCCATATAAAGCCAGTGGCATGCTGAGTTCCTGACAGGTTTTGGGGTTTTTTTACCCTTTCTTTCCTTCTTTTGGCTGTAGGTTTGAAGGTAGCATGTGAACTTCTGCCTCACTTGAAAATTACCACACTCTGAATAACCTTTCCATTGCTGCTGGTCCTGTTAATTCAGTAAAATGCTGTAAGTCACCCCGAAGTCAAGGGACAAGCTAAAGCAATATACTTTCGCTTGATTTGCATGTTTGTTTTCCATTATATTTTTTTGGTAATATCATGGACACTAATTTTGTTTTGATTGTAAGGCCTAGATACAAGAAAATGCTTTTAATTATACCAAAAAACTAACCACCTGGGAAAAAAATGGTAATTAAAAAGAAATGTTATTGTCAAATTATCTGCTAGTGCAACAGCATCCTCTCCACAGTTTTCACAGTGTGGAGATACTAGTGCATGGTAAAGCTGCCTGCCTGCTCTGCTACCTGCTTTGTAGTGATAAGTATTATCTCTTATATTGCAGGGGCTTTTGGTCAGAGCCTTGTATATTTTGCAGTTTTCTTCATATATTTCAAGATGTCTAGGTTTTATCATCTGCAGATAATTGTTACAGACAGACTAACAGAAATTAATCTAGTGGAAGAATAGGAAGAAACATCTGCAGCCAGGGACACCAACAAACAGAAGTTCTGAGATAGCAGTTGAATAATGTGTAACTAGGGAAGAAAACAGTCACTGTTATTAGCTGCAATAAAATGCACACAGTTTAAGCCATAGCTGTAAAATTAATGGAGTTTTGGTGAGCTGCCACTCCCTGGGGATAATAGTCAGCTTACATGTCTAGATTTCTAACATTCTCCTTTTCTAGGTAACCTAGGCTGCTGAAGTCCTTTTTACACGACACTCCTCATTTTTTTTTTGTCCCCATGGGATTTGCCAGGAACTCTCATAAAGCAATCACTGTATTAGACAGAAACTCCCAAAGCCTGGGTAAATGTCAGTGCCATGGAGCGACTTTCACTCCTGAAAGGTCACAGACTGCAGTTCCAGCACGTTGTGGGCCAGGCAGCAAGCAACCAGTCAAGCATATCAGTTCAGCAGAATACTACATTATTACATTTATCTGGCCATCATTCAATGAGCTGCAGTTCCATGCTTTGTTTTCCTTGGTTTAGAATGAATGAGGTGGTTTTCACAGGCCATCCTAAAGCTGTTCATTCAAAGATTAGAAAAAGGCCACCGTTTCTGAAGGCGGATTTAGAATATAAGGAAACACCTAACACCAAAACTATGATTCTCAGACCCTCACCCAGCTTCTGTCTAATCCTCACTGTTTACATTTGCTAAATACATAGTATAGATCATTAAAGTTACCTGATAGCACCTCAGTTGTGATGAGGTCAGAGAACTCCTGGGATGTTTGCACCTGGCTGAGTTTGGCTCTTCCTCCTGTGTCCTGAGCTAGTATTTGCAGAGATGAGTCTTAGACTCAGACACTTCCTTCTACAAAAAGCAGTACTTTGCAAGAAAGCAGTCATTTCAGTTATCCTTTTTTTTTTTTTTTTTAAATTGATTTTTCATTGTTGTTGTTGTTACTGTGTTCTTTTTGTTGTTTCTTTTAGAGTAGAGGGAAAAGGGTCTAAAAAGTTTCCAGGTTGCAAATCCCAAATGGAAGATTGCTGCCTGGTAGTGATGGGGTACTAACGGTGCAAACCCTCACTTTGGGACTTCTTTTTAGGCTGCTCTGTGCTTGGTGTACAGTTTTTTGAGGGTCTAGCTGTGCTATATTGGAGTGCCTAAAGGTTAGGTACCACACTGCTTATCATTCCTTAATTCTTGTTGGATCTTATATTTCATTAATTATAACTGGTTGTTGTGCATATGGGGAATATTTTTAGGAGTAAGAATTTTCTAAGCTGTTTATCAAATTTGTCAATTGAATTTGAAAAAGTATGAGAGGAACAGGTTTTCAGTTTTCTTGAATTTACATTTACATATATACACTTTTTTTTTTTAAGAAAACTGTGGCACTATAAAGACAGCAGTGGTATATGCTACTAGACCCTTCACACTCTTATCAGTTATGTATTGCAATGCAGTAGAGATTATATATTGATTCCATAACACTTTTTGAATATTAGCTGAAGTTTTCACAATCACCATGACTAATTATTTGGAAGACTAAAGATAAATCAGTCATCTGCTGATTACTCACTGCTAATGAATTCTTTTCCATGGATGATTATTCTGAAGGAGATTACTGCACAAACTCTAAAATTTTCTGAATCTGTGTTTTCTGTGGGTAAGACAACATTTTGTAGAAGGGCCCTTGCTCTTACAACTTCACTGTTTGATAGTGCACGCTGCTGAGCTTTACCTTCACTTTCTATTCTGCTTTAGGATCATGCTAAATTACCAGTTGAAAACAGTTGTTATGGTGGTGACAGTTTTAGTTTGTTCCACTTGATATGCTAGTAGGCCTATTTTCTATTCAAAGTAGACTTTGTTGTTCTGAAAGAGACAGTTTCTGTATTTTCTGAATTTGATGCAATTTGTACCAGTGTTGCAGCTTCAGACATCTTGAAGGCAAGTGTAATTGAAGTTGCTTGATTTTTGTTACCACTCACAGCCTTTTCAAACTGGGTTTCTTTTCATCTCTAATGCTTTAAGCTTCCCCTATATTAGCAGTCCCACTCAGGTGTAACATTTTCCCTGAATCTATCTCTTTGACCACAGCCCTCTGGTTTGGTTTAGTCGGTCTCCCAGCTAACATTTAAAAAGCACCCGATGAGCACTGAGACCATCTGATACTTATTGCAAATTGATTTGTCCTTTCTTAAGTTGATTGCCTGTAAATTAAGCCTTAGCTAGACTCCCAAGAGAGGAGAGCAGGATTTAGCATTAGATGTGAGGACTACAAGTAGAATCTCTGTCATTCAGCAGTCATTTAAGGGAGCAATATCTCAATAGTTCCTAAGCAAGGCACTTTACTAGACCACTGTACAGAGCTGTATGTGGATTTTTACTTCCTTAGGAAAAGAAGGATTTGTTGTCAGTTTCAACAGTAGAATATTGGGATAAATATATGTTTGTATGCACTTGCACTGGAATTACTCATAAAAGAGAGAGTGAGAGTGGAAATATCCATGGGAGTGCGTTCTCCCATGGAAAAAAATATACAGATGCAGCATGTACTGCTTTGCATTTTAGGAAAAGCACATAATGTACTACTTAAGAGGTTTACTTACATCTTTGATTTCAGTAAGATGGCAAGTGTCTGACATTTGTGGATCTCTTCTATATCAAAGCCATAAACAAAAATGGTGTTATTATCTCATCATTAATCATCTCCTAATCTGGGGGTTTTTTTTACTTTAGTGTACCTTGCATTTTAAATATCTTTGTAATGAATTTCTGTTAGGCTTGTATTGCAGGGAAATACCAAAATTACTTTCTATTTTTCCTTTCCAAGTAAATAGCTAATCATGGAAAACTTTCTTTTTCTTGTCAATTTATGAGCATTTTTTTCACATTTGGTTTTCCACCCACAAACAAGGCTTATCCTCCCTGCATTTCTTCTTACAACATTTGATTTTTTCTGTACTTGAGAAACGAATGTTTGAAGTTGGGTGTGCCTTTTACTGAATAGCTGTCAGGAAGATAGACTGATAGGAGAACCGGGATGTATGTACTAGTGTCTTTATACCCCCCTAAATATGTGCAGTCTTTGCAGTTGGGGGTCCCTATACCTCTGGCTTCTGTTTCCCTCCCCTTAATGACAGCTTTTTTCCATTAGGTAAGGCACTTAATGAAGAACAGAAGGCTGCTGAGTCACACAGAGGAAGGGAACTGTGAGAGGAGATGGTCAGGTATTTAGCAGGAGGTTGTTTCTTACAGTCTCAGCATGGTGTTATGTTCTAGCTGCAAAATACTATCAGGGCAAAATAATCCTTGCTTATTATTCTAGACTTCTGATCCACTAGGTGGAAGATTTATGTAAATAAATCTTCATCATGTGATCTCTGTATGTTGAAATATTGGCCTGGCTGTTCAGTGTGTAAGGCAGGAGTCAATTATAAGTTTTCTGTAAATGGCAGAAGGTATGTTTTTGACTTAGACGTGGGGAAATAAGACAGAAAAAACAAAGTGATTTACTTGCGGGATCAAACACAAACAAAGCTACTAATAGCAGAACAAAAGCACTCCCATTTCTCAGTTTTAGCTCTATTTAATTTATCTCTATTCATTTGTCATGTTGCTCCATACAGAGACTTAATTAATTTTACTTGTGAAATAACTTAGGACACTAACTCAGACCTTTACTAGGTTAGTGTATTACAAAACCTTCACAAATATTTTAGAGTGGCTCAACAGCAGCTATAAGACATTGTGAAAACAGTCTGTATCCAGATCCAAAACTAACAGAGCCTATACACTTCCAATGAAATCACACTCCCTGAGAAAGTTCAGCATTCAGTATTTCCCTAAGTAGTAATATATACTAGGTAGAGTATCTGGAAAATGAAAGTATGGATGTTATGGACCAAAAAGCCATGCAAAGTACCATTATTGTTAATTCTTAATAACATATTATATGCACAATGGTGCAATTGTACACCATAAAGAATTTTTTATTTCAAAAGTCTTTTTTAATGTACAGTATTTCATTCCCCTATGTAACATTAAGAAAGTTCCCAATTAAATAAAATTATGTGTAAAGAAAATCTCATTTTTATACAAAATCTAAACTTATAGTACTAAAAAGGCACAGATAGAGAAATACTATTATTTTTCTTGCCTGTAAAAATAATGGTATGAAAGGAAAACTTTTCCCCACAGAGATGATAACCTTTGAATGTATTGTTAAGGGAAACCACATTCCTCAATATTAAATAAGAATTCAGGATATGGTCCCATTGCCATATCTGAATCCTGGTAAACCTCTGCTGATAAAATTCTATATATCACATTGTTACACAGATTGATGATGCTCCATTTTGATTCCTGAGTTAAATCAAAGTACACTAGAAATGTATGGAACTGGTGCAGTTTACTAAATCATGTTATAAAATACTAGATTTGTTCTGCATAAACCTCAGGAGACACAAAATAGTCCATGAGGGTTTTGTTAAGCTTTTTCTCTTGAACTTATCTTGCTATTAGCTGATGAAATAGATGTACCAACAGACAGCTAGCTATGTTAGAACTTCCCAAATCCAGTAAGATCTGAGGGGGGCTTCTGTTTGTTAGAAGAGTTTCAGAAGGTTCAGCTTCCTCATTGAAATCAACTTCTAGCAAAGAAGAATACTTCTGTAATGAGTGTTTTATACTTTCAACACAGGGCAGCTATAATAATCTTGCCAATACCATGGACAAGAAGAACATTGAGTATCCTTCATCAAATCTCAGACATTGGAAAGAGTAAATTGGTTTTCTTACATTCAACAGAACGTAATGAACTGTTTCTGGAAACACTCTCTGTCATTCACAGTTTACATACACTACAGCTATTTTAAGCCACTGAAACTATTCATGATGATTATATTCATTACTCTGTGGTAATTAGCATGGTTATATTGGGTCAGTACACCAAATTATGGTGTATATTAGTTTGTTTGCTTTTAAAAGACATTGGAATGGAGATTTTATAATCAGAGATGCTAATTATAACACAATTTATTAGAGTTTGCATCAGCTGTTGACATTACATAGTCCAAATTTATTAATTGAGCTCAACAGAGAGCATCATATTCAGCTTACTGTTCACTCCTACAATTTATTGAAAAATGATCTTGCTTCACCTTATGTATCAGAATCACTTTGCAGAGAGCTTTTCTGCTGTAGAGGTATCTGTATTAAATTAGCGCCACAGATTAAAAGAGAAATAAATGTTTAAAATGCCATTAAAATTGAGCAGTAAACCTTTCACTTTAAAAAAGAGAGGAGGAGGATGTCTTATTTCTCATTTATTGTCGAAAGTAGGCAACTAATTAATCTCACTCCAATTAATACTTGGGTTATATAGAAGATGATTGATTCTGTCTGTATTTTTATCCTTTGAACATATGGCAACAAGGAATATGGATAATTTAAATCTTTCAGGTTTGTGCTTGTACTGGGTTATGCACAATGCTGTATTATTTTGTCTGCAGAGATAAGTGTATGCTATTTAATCACTTTCATTTCTGCTGTTTAAAACTGATACAGAACGAATCTTGGCCATGCAGAAGGCATGATGACCACCTATACAGTCTACAGATGGCTTTTGACAGTGTATCCAGATTGGTGATTCCAGTGCAGAACAGAGAACGTGATGATAATGGCGACATGTAAAATTTAGGCTTAAGTTAAGATGCAGAGTCTGGGCCCAAGATGGACTTCCAAAACAACTAGCTAGTCTCAATTTCCTACAGTCAGTCCCATAAATCTGCCCCTTCCCTGAGCTCCTGCTTGTTCTCCTTCTTTTTTGCATCTGCTATTTGAATCCCCACTCCCATGCACAAGCAGACCCTGATACAGGCTCAATCAGGGAAGGCTTTGGAGCTCTAATCTGCTTCCTCAAATAGGAACAGCTTGCATGTGCCATGCAGAAATTGCTTGTCTGCAGGCTACCATCGTACAACTTTTCCTGGAGTTGTGTAGAAGCACACCCAGGGGAAACTGGTTTCTGAAGATGGTATGTGGTATGATGGAGAAGAAGAGTTATGGGTCAAGCTTAGGAGCCCAGGAACAAGGATTTCTCAGAAATCTCTTGGATTGCTCACGCCTATAGCTGGGCCTGCCAGTGGTAGGAAGGGTACAGGAGAAACAGTTGTGTACTAAAGTAGTTTGTGCTGTTTCTAACACAAACCAATTACTAGTCTCAATTTTGGGGAACATTTTACTCCCCTTTCCATCCCCTCATTTGAGAGATGATTAGAAAAAGTTTGCTAAACTGAGTGTTAATTTACCTTAGTAGCAGTTAAATTTTAAAACAGGTATATGCTTTAAGCTCTGTCATCTTCATTATGGGTTAGAATTTCTCCTGGCTGCAGAGAAGCTTTTGACAGGAATAGACGGCAGATCTTTGATGAGAAGGATGCACAACCAAGTTCCCTACGTAAATGCTGATCTTAGTGTGCTGCCTTCTCTTTCAGTTGCTTTCTGTGAGCTCTCTGCTGTTGTCTTTCTCTGTGTTTCTTCAGTGTCCTTTTGCCATTTTATATTTGTTCTTTTTTTTTATTTTATTTTATTTTATTTTTCCTCAAAAAAGGGGACATGGGGCTATTCTCCAAGGAACTGGATAGAAATCAAGTGCAAGATGTTATACACAGATTTCCTAGAAGATGAGGATAGCAGTCAAAAGCAAGTCTTTAATTGTCACCAAACGCTGGTCCACTGTAGTCTGTTACAAGCACTGGGCCACCTGCCTCTTTGTCTTTCTGCATTTTTGTTGTTCAGAAATGTTTCCTGGCACAGGTCACAGAAGCACATACTGCAGCTCTTTGCCGACTGCTACTGTGTTGACCTGCTATGAAGGGGGCACTTGTTCTGTATATTTTTGTGTCCCACATATACACGACATGGAGAGGCAGTATAGAGATAGGTTGTTACTTAAACACAACTGAACTTTGAACCAGTAAAACTGCTGGTAAGCAGTATAGCTGAGTAGTCACCCTCTGTTCAATGCCATATCTCCAAAATCTAACCTGCCTTGAAGTCTCCTCTGTAGCTTGAATTAGGCCCATGATGCTTAAGAGTGCCCAGAAAATAAGGCAAGAATTCACTCATCCTGAAAAATAATAAATAGCATAATTTGAACAGTATATAATTGAACAATATTACTTCTGTAAGCATTTTCTGGTCTTAGCTTGTAAATTAAATAAATTCCTGATAAAGAAATACATGGAAGTCCAATATTATTACTTTACTTGTTCTTGTACTGTGCTAGAGAATTATTTTTCTGTAACAAAGCATATTTTCTGCACTGTTGAACTACATCCATCTTAATGGGATCTGCCTCTTTTTGATTTATACATTTGCTTGAGTGGGTGGCTTGCCTGCTTGAAAAAGGGAGTTTCTTAAATTACGAAAACAAGAAAATCTCATCTCCACAAACGACTTTCTACCATTTTTTATGACATGATATAAATGTTAATGGAAGAGTTACTAATTTTAAAACATACTCATCAGTAACTATTCGGGTTTTTTCTTCCTCAGTGGTTTATGAATTGTCAGTAAACCTCAGAGTGTTTTGGTGATTTAGGTGAATATGGGAAGAGAGTATTTCAGTGAACTCGATATGAAACCATGTCCTTTCTTTTTTCACCCGGTATTTCCTAAGTACTTGTGCTTTTTGTGAACTGCATCTTGAATGGCACCAACTGTGAGCAGTTTGTTACTCTGTGATGAGGCACATTGGTTTCTTGGACTGAAAGAGAGCTTCAGGAGCCAGATCCTCAGCTGGTGTGAATATATGAATATTGCTGAAGTAAATGCACTGCCATTTAGGCTGCCTGCTGATGTTCCTTTTCATTCCCTTAGAGTGATGTGTGCCATCCTACTCACACGAACCTAACATGGCTGAGGTTATTCAACATGTTCTTTGCAAAGCAGTAAGGTTTTTCTCACTGTAAGGGTAAAGGGGCAGTGGTTCTCTATCCAATTCATTCTCTCTGTTACCGAAAAGCTGCTAACAAGCCATTGGCTCAGGGAATCACCACAACATATTTCCTTCCAAAGCAGAAAGCAATAAGTAGTTACTCAAGGGTATATCAGTAAATTAAGGAAAATGGAATTACGGTAGTTTACCATGGCTGAAAGTTTTTAAGAACATATTTTTAATATCTGACCAAGGCTTCATTTTTCATATATTAGTTTCTATTGCAATTAATTTTTTTTCCTGAAGCCCATCAAATAAGTTCAGGTGTCATCATGTAGTATAGGTAGCACTGCACAATAATTTTATTACGTTGAATCTAGAGACTGTGGAGCAGAGACAGCATTGCATAATGCATTAGAAAGAGAGAGAGAGAAAAAAAAAACAAAAAAGAGAGGCCATTGAATAATATGCAACAGAAACATATTGAAAGAAACCCCAGGGGAGTTCTTCAAGAAAAACAAAAATAGAGTAGAGGACAATCAGAAATGGTGAAAGATGAGGAAAGAAGCAACAGGAGAAATGTGTTTACACTTGTTTGGCACTAACTGCAGGTTAAGCAAACACTGCTTTGTTGCCTCCCCACACTTTATTTTTTTTATTGCTCAGTTGTACCAACACCTCTAACATGATGTTTTAATTGACCAAATCAATCTAGCTGAAGAGTATTTTGAGGGATCATTTATAAGTATTGCATTTAATTATTAAAGACACTTTTGATTAATGAGTCATACTACAAACAGTATTTTGTTCTGATGTGCTAATCATAAACTCCTTGCATTGCTTTTAAAGCTATAAAATGGTTTGCATATTGCTAATTTCTTTACTTTGACTATGACAGGTACTTCAGGTGACTATCTGATGTGTAGATGTCTGAGCTGCAGCCTTCAGATTGAGTGCATTGATCATTACTTCCTCTGTGGAAAAAAAAATGGAAGAAGGTGATTTGTGTCCTAGAGAGTAGTGTAGTTATCAGTGTTGAGGTTAGATTAGAGGAACACCATCTGAGGTCCTGTAGTACCTTTGAGACTTTGGGATCTTTTGAATATTATCTTTCATTTCCTGTAAGTCTTCTGAGTATGAATTTTACTTATGTATAAGACATACATATTCATCAAAAGTCATTGAAGAAACCTGTATGTGAGTTTGGATTAAGCAACAGCAAAGGTTGCCCAAGGAGGTTGTGAAGTACCTTGTGTGTACCTTGGCGATATGCAAAAGCCATCTGGATGTGATCCTGGACAACAGTCTCTAGATGACCCTGCTTGCACAATAGGTGACCTCCTAAGGCCCCTTCCAACCTCAAACACTCTCTGTGTGTATATATCAGATTCAGTGATCTGGAGTTAACAAATGTGTGTCACTATTATACTGAACAAAACACCACCACCTCACTATCTTGTTGCTAGGGATATAGAAACATTCAAAAGACTGAAGTGATTAACAGTCAAGACATGCTTTCATATTATAGCTATAGACATATGTACGATTAATTATATTTTCCTAGCTGAAGGACAAATTAAAAGAATAACCTATATTCTAAAAAAGCCCTGGGTTAACCTATATTCTAAAAAAGCCCTGGGTTACACGTAGTGATCATACATAATGTGGTAAAAATAAATCTGGCTTTTTGACTTGTTTTTCTCTTTTCAATCTTCAAATCATGTAGCTAATAACACGTTCAAAAGGTATTAAAAGTTTCATGGAATTTACTATAAGTTACAGTCAGACTGTTTTATTCCTGAAGAATATATATAATTACTTGAATTCTTCATTAAAGATGTCTAAAATGAAATTAAAGAGAGCATGTGAACATTCTTCCAAAGCTCAATTCAGATATGAATACAACATTGCTGCCTTGAAAAAATTTGGTTACTGAAACAGAATCCTTGCTTTGTTTTTTGAAAAAAACTAATTCCTCTGTTATTTACTGGATTATGCATTTTTGTTGGCTCTATTAATATGGTTAGGGGACTAATAGCTGGATTTAGATTTATTTTTTTTTTTAACTGTATCGGTAGTTATTCTGTGTGTCTGTCAATTTCTCAGAACAGAATACCCCCTGGAGCTAATTAGAAGAGGTACAATAAACCTACAAGCAGCCTGGTTCCATCTCATTTGTTATCATAGGAGTTGGTTTCTGGTACAAAGCCACAATAAAATCGACCACATAAATCTATTACATAAATCTACCATAGTAAAAGTAGGTATTGGTAAACCAGTTTTTAATTATAAAAATATCAAATGTAGATTTGTAGATGTGTAGGAAATTTAGTCATAAGTTGACAATAATACATGTCAATGTTTACCTTCTGTGAATCTCTTTACAGAAGGATACTTTTGCAATAAGCCATATTACAAAAAGCAAGAACGGTTTTGTACTGTAATGCATGTATATAGTAATACAGAGGAATAAAATGCATGAAATAGACACTGTACAAATAGGGCACAGAATAGGTGACCTCACAAGAGAGAAGCAACAATTCGAAGTCAGCAGATAGGTCAGGAGGTCAGGAAAAGATGGGTGTATAGAAAAGAATCTTGGTTAGCCCTGCACACAAATAGGTGCCCTGTGGTCTAGGTTCCTCCAGCCATTGTGGCAAAGAAAAACTTTAAAGGATATTTGAAGGAAGATAATATAGGAATGAGGAAGACTTCTGCATTATTCTCTATACTGATTCTAGTCGGTTATGGCAAGCTAAACTGTCAGACCTGTGCTTTCCTTTCTCCTAGGGCTGTGATCTGTCATCATAGCTAAACACTGTATCAGTATTTCATGCTGTTGTACCAAAACCAATTGCTGTTGAGGGAAAGACAGACTTACTTGGAGAAATTAACTTTTTATTGCCAGTTAATACAGAAATTTAATTACTAATTTGGATACTGGGAAATAAGAATGGAACCAAGAACTGAACATTAAAACAGGTAGGGAAAACACATTCCTCCACCCTCCCCAGGCTCAACAGACATCTCTCTTGCCTCTCACAGAAGGTACACTCTGTCTTTCCATGATGAAATGGGTTGGAGCAGGGGTGTGTGTTGTCTCGATGTTTTGGTTTTTTTTTCAGCTTACGAACCCCTCTCACACTTTGCTTCTGTCAGGTCCTCCATTGCTGCTGTCTCTTTGGAAGTACCTTCTCTGGTGCCTTGAGCACTGCCCCTCTTGTTCCCATCTCACAGCGGTGTTTCTCTCACTTTTTTTCTTTACACCTTACTGCCCATGAATCAGGTTTTTTGCCCTTTCTTAAATACACTTTCCCCAAGGTGCGTCACCTTGGCTGCTGGGCCCAGCTGTGCCCTGTGGTGCATTGGTTGGAAACAGTTGTGTCCAGCACAGGGCAACCTTGGTCTTTCCTCCAGAGGCTGCCCCTGCAGCCCCCGCAGCCAGTTCCTGGGTGCCTGCAACCTGGTACACAGTTACCTTAAAACTTAATATGAGTGTACCTTGTTTGTATTTCAGTTGAGAACATTGAGATGCTGGGTACAGTATAAATTAAATTCTATTCTCATTTTAAAAATAGAAATGCATAAAAGTTGAATACTTCAGTGTTTGCCAGTCATCTTGAAATCACTGTAATACAACTGCAGGTGAAAGTACATTGGGATGCCCTGAGATTGCAGATGAACTTCAGAGTGAATGGCTGAAAAGGAATCCGTATATTCCAAGCTTGAAATCAGTGCTTTGAGTATTAAATTGGAACAAGTTATATTTTAAAAATGGAGAAATTCAGTTATGATGGGCAACCCTGATTAAATAGAATGCTTGAAAACTTGTCTCCTACTCCTTGTGCTCTTTCTTCACAGATCCCTTCCTCTACTTGTCTTTCAAGTCTAGTTTTCATCAGTGGATTTCTTGAAAAAATCCCAAACAGTATCCTGTGGATTTTAAAGAAAATATTCTTTCCATAACCACAGAGTCTTGCATGTCTCACTCTGGTGCTGGCGGGCCCCTATTCCTGTCAGTGTTCAGTCAATCTGCATGAACATGTCAGCATCTGCAAAAAATAGAGAAGGTATCAATTCAGGTAAGTGACGTGTTGCTATTCTCACCAGCTAAGAAGAGAAACTCAGAGAATGAAATTCTAGAGTCTGAAAGACTAAAGGCAACTAAATTGTTATAATAATTGGTGATATTAATACCAACATCTTCCCCAACAGTAGATATAAGTGTTTAGAAAGTTGTACTGTTTGGGTGTTTATCAGTGAGCAGGTAAATCACTGTAAAGCAACAGCGACAATAAGTTTAGAAACCGAGGTTTCTAATTAAATGGTAACTTTGATTGCCTTGGGCTTGGAATAGAGATAAGAAGCTGTTTCATGCTGATAAATAAATATGCATGCAACACAATGGGACAATGAGATCAGTAACTTTTTTTTCCAATATGTGTAATTGTTACTTTTCCACTTCATTTAAATAAGAATTATAAAGTCTGTTTACAGAAGTCTAGGGCATACTCAAGATTACACTGATGAAAATGAAAATCAAACTTGATAAGATGGTCTGTTTGTTGCTTGACAAGTGGTGACAGATGATCACTACCATATTTTCAGATGAATGACCTTTAAAATATCTTGAAAATCCTTTGTTTCCTGAGCACTGAAGGTGATATATGTGTATAGGCAATTGTCCTGGTTTGGGTGAAAATAGGACTAATTCTGTTCAGTGATTTTACCTTTCAGCTCAGTACTTTTAATTAACAGCACNTTCCTCTTCCCCTTTGGGGAGGGAGGGGAGTTAACAGAGAGCATCTGTTGGGTCTTAGGGGCTGCCCTGACCCTAAACCATGACAGCAATGTAAGGAAAATAGATGAGAAGTCCCTCCTCTGAAAATCCTGCTCCCTCCTCCCTAGAACTATCCTTGCATCTGAATTTCTTCTTGTTACTTCTCCCTTATAATTGCAGTCTGGTGCGGGTTATTTACGGACATGGGTGACTTCAAGACTTATTTACAGGGGTGCTGACAGTGTGCTGAAATTTGTATTTCCTTTACAACAGAATTCAAAATTATAAACTTCCTAGAACTTATAAGTGGTTGATCTTTTTGTTTGTTTTTGACTGTGTTTGGAGTAGATTTTGGAGTACTAAATCTTACAGTCCCCATGTGAAATTAGGTAAGTGACCTGCAAACATTCAGTGTCGTCTTTGTTGAGAAGTGTGGTTCAGCAATGGAAAAGAAAACAAGAACAAAAGTCAAACACTGAATAAAAAACACATCACTTTGTTCTTTTATTTATGTTGCTTTAGGAAGTCACTAATGCTTTTTCATCTCAGTTTGATCCAAGAAACTATTTCACTTGAATAGTTTGCACATTATAAAAGCTACAAAGAAAATGGAATACATAAGTAGAGGAAAAGATTTTGTTTCCTATCCTCCTCTGTGCTTATAGATGACTTGGTTTAGGACAGGAGTTTTAAAGCATGTATTTATCTGTAAGACTGGTAATTGGACTTAAGAAAGAAGAATCGTTTGTTTCCTTTCTTTCTCCAGCCAAACATTTTGGTATCAAACTGTTATGAAAGATGTATAAAAGAAGTGGAACTTAGTGCTACTTGATATAGCCAAGAGATCCAGGTTGCCTGATCAGCCTATCTTATCTGTAAACTCGGCTTTAGCCTGAATATGACACATATGGGAAGGAATCCCACACTAGTCAGTTTAAGTTCACCTGTCCTGTCTGCTTCTCCCTACAGGTGCAGTTTTTCCTTTCTGCACCCCCAACGTGATATACAAGATCTAGCAGTGACCTTGGTCTGCACACCAATCCTTGGTAGTAACTCTAAACATCAAGCTTTATCACTGCTAGAAGGAAACAGTGCAAAAATATGCTGTAATAACTTCAGAAAGTGCAGTTAAAGTTAGAAGAGAGTTAGATGAAAACTGAAATTGCTGCATTGAGTTCTATCTAACTCAAACGAGGACACCTTTTCAGGTTGTGTTCCTGACAATGTTCCCCATAGCAGTGTTTGAACCATGAGAAAATGGTCTTTTCTGGGTAGAACTACAACATAGCCTTTCCATGGAATTGTGCTTTCTGCACTGCTGTGCAAAGATGGTGACAAGGTTTGCTAGAAAATAAGAACATACAGAATAAGTATGACTTTGTAAGGCAGGAAATTCCTGTTAGATAGATGATGTGGCTTCTGCTCACAGGATTATTCCTGGATTTTATGGACTATGTAAGACTAGGTAACAACAAACACATCGTCAGAAATAAGAAATGGAACAAGGAACTTAGACCTATCTGAGTTTCAAGCCCATATTACTCACACTGTTGAACGTAACTCTTTCTGGAGATGCATTTAGGTGCACTCTTCTCTGCCATATGTCCTTCTGGGTATTGACCATACGTCCTTAAAATTAGATACTTTCTGAGATGTTTAATACTTTTCTCAGCCCATGTAGAAAATAATAGCCATATAAACAAAGCTGAATTCTTCTTAATTGAGTAAAAGTTTTACACTGTAACTACAGTGCTGCTTTGACTAGTAAATGTGATAATACCAAGGAACATTTCTGCATGCTGAAACTTCATGTGAGTTGCCAGAGCAGTCTCTGGCATGCTTTTGAGCTAACAGTTTCTTAAATGATTCCATGGCATGGTTCATGGATAACATGGGCCATGGGCCGCTCTCAGTAGACAACTTGCATTCATCTATCTTATAATGGAGGATGATTTAGTAAAAAAGACCCAAACATGTTTTGCCTAGACAATTCTCTCTTAAAAGTTGTTGCTTGGCATACCTTGTGTACCAGTAAGATTGTGGTCTTAAGTGTTCTCCGTAGATCAAGTCCTGTTGTCTGCAAAGACCACTTATAGTCAGGAAAGGTTATGGGCACTTATATTCCTCTTCTTAGATTAATTCTGATTCAGTGAAAGGGAAGACAAATAGACAATCTATTTCAAAGTTCAGATAATGCAGAACACAACAGCAGAGTCCCAAGGTAAATCTGACTGCTTGTCTCTACACTGTCTTTCTCTAGAATAGACTCAGAGAACTTCATTACCTCTCTATTGGTCTTTCGGTTGTTCAATTCATCTGAATGAAATTAATTGTAGAATCATAGACTCACTCTGGCTGGAAGAGACCTTCAAGATCATCAAGTACAACCATTAACACAGCACTCCAGATCACCACTAAACCATGTTCCTCAGCACCACATCTACACACCTGTCAAATCCCTCCAAGGATGGTGACTCCACCACTTCCCTATGCATCCTGTTCCAATGCTTAAAAACTATTTCTGTGAAGTTTTTCATAGTAACCAATCTAAACCTTGCTGGCACAACTTGAAGCCATTTCCTTTTGTACTGTCACTTGTCACATGGGAGAACAGACCAACCCCCACATTACTGCAACCTCCTTTCAGTTAGCTGTAGAATGCTAAACTGTTCCCTCAGCCTCCTTTTCTCCAAGCTAAATAACCCCAGTTCCCTCAGCTGCTCCTCATAAGATTTGTTCTCTAGAGTACTCACCAGCTCTCACAGAATCACAGAATCATTGGAGTTGGAAGACACATGTAGAGATCATCCAGTCCAACCCCCCCACCAAAGAAGGTTTGCCTGGAGCACAATGCACAGGATTGCTTCCAGGCGGGGTTTGAGTATCTCCAAGAGAAGACTCCACAGCAGCAGCCTGTTGCAGGGCTTCATCACTCTCACAGTACTAAGAAGATCTTTCTCATATTTACATGGCACATCCTAAGTTCCAGCTTGTTCCTGTTGCCCTTTGTCTTGTTACTGAGCACCACTGGAAAGAGTCCGGCTTCATCATCCTTGCACCCACACTTCAGATATTTATAGATATTAATGTCTCTTCTCAGTCTTCTCTTCTCCAGGCTAAATAGATCCAGCTCTCTCAACCTCTCCTTGTAACAGAGATGCTCCAATTCCCTAATCATCTTTGTTGCCGTCTGCTGGACTGTCTCCAATAGTTTCCTGTCTCTCTTGAACTGGGGACCCCAGAACTGGACACAGTATTCCAGCTGTGGCCACATCAAGGCAGAGTAGAGGGGAAAGATGACCTCCCTTAACCTACTGGCCACATTCTTCTTAATGCACCCCACGATACCATTGGCCTTCTTTTGCCTCATGGGGAACTTATTGTTCATCAGGACAACTCTCAGTTTTGTATCATCAGCAAACATGCTGATCTTTGTTGCCCTTCTTTGGATGTGCTCCAGCACCTCAATGTCCTTCTTGTAGTTCCTGTTTTATCCTGTAAACAAAATCACAGAGAATTTTTTAACGGATTCCTGATTATTTTAGTTCCTTTGTTAGAGATATACATCTGGTACCAAGAAAACTTTGGAATATCTGGATTTAAAAATCATTCTGCTTAGTTTATACATAGATGTGGGCTTTCTACAGAGAGCTGTTGATCCTTTATTGTTTCAAGATTTTTCTTGTCAAATATCAAGGGTTTATTGCAAACTGTAGGTATTAAACTTATTCTAAAATGTTTAAATAATGTTAATGCTAATTTTTTTTTTACTCACTGTATGTTTTTTGCTCACTGAACTGTTTTTGCCCATGTCACAAAAAAAAATACCTCAGACAGAAAGCAGAGGCAGAAGATGCCATTAGGAAAATTTGAAATTTGGTAAATTTGAGGGTAAGTATAAACAAAAAATTTTCAAACATAAGATTATACAGTCTTAGCTGCTGAGGTTGGTACATAATTCTGTTTCAGTAATAGGTGAATTTATCAAAGCAAATTTCTTCTGCTACTTTTTAAGAAAATCTTAACCCAGATGAGTCCTACACTACAGGGTATGACATTTGTTTCATGACACAAAAAACTGAATAAGAAGAAGGTGCATTCATTCATAACAGGATGACTAGAAGCAATCACTGTGTTGTAGATGTGGGGGAAAAAAAGAAAGAAAAGAAAAGAAAAGAAAAGAAAAGAAAAGAAAAGAAAAGAAAAGAAAAGAAAAGAAAAGAAAAGAAAAGAAAAGAAAA
>VWZY01001632.1:12516-56438 GCA_013399075.1 Chloroceryle aenea | reverse complement strand
AAGAAAAGAGGACATAATGAATGATGCTTTTATCCAGGTAAGATAAGGAAGTATTATTAGTATAAGGTACTGTTAAAATGAATTAAATAAAGATGATTCAAGGTTCTGAGTTGATAAAAAGGATGAAAAAGCATTTTATGAGAGAAATTTAAAAGAGCAAAAATTTAGACAGTATTGATATAGGAACAAAGAAGTTTAAAGAAGCTATAAATATATTTAGGCTGGAAATTAGAAGGAGTCTTGTCACCAAGGGACTGAGGTTCTGGGAAACTTCATTATGAATCGTGAGAGGAATATGGGTTAGCTGGGTCATAGTCAGTTCATCAGTTTATCACAATTATTATCTGTGGTAATGGAAGGACAGACTTGATCCAGATCTCTTCTAGTCCTATATAACTTTACCCTGATAATATTCCTTGCAGACCCTCAGTATGTACAAGGTATGAAACAAAACCAAGCAAGATTTTTCTATTCCCTACCTATATTTTCTTGAAGGAATCCAGCTCATTACAGCTGACACAAGCATCAATCGCTGAATGTGTTATTAAACACTTTGGATTTTTTCCCCTCCAAGCCCCCATAGAGGCTGCAATGATCTATCTCTGTATCATCAGGGTTCATCATCTGTGAAGAAGGATGAAAGGACCCAAGAGTAGAAACTTCCCAAGCTACTCTTCTTACACATGCTGCTTACTAAGTGGAATCTTTCTAACATGAGGAAGGTTATTGGAGTTGCAGTGAATGTAAAAAACAGAACCCACAACTCATAACCAGTGTGTATATATATATAAGAAAGTAATAACTACAGGAAAAGTGGAAAATGACAACTATTCAGAACTGTGGCATGTCCTCAGTAATTGTTTCATTTACCCTAAATGTATGCTCAGGGGAATGAGAGTGAACAGTTTGATTTTCCCAGGGATAAGGCCAAGAAGTTCTGGGACATAATGTAATGGGAATTAATACGGAAATGTTGGGGAAAATGCAGGTTGCAAGAAGGGCACAGATAATCAGCTGCATAAGAATGTTTAAGGTTGGGTGCTTTCCTTCCTGTGCCTCCAGTTCTTGCAGCCCCCAGGTGCATTGCCTGTTGTGTTAATTGTGAGTGTTGAAGATGAAGACAAACCTGTTTTGCAGTAGGATGAATGGGGATGTCACATACCTTCACAGTGAGAAGTTAACCCTCTCCAGCTCTTTTAAATTCTGGTAAGCCAGGAATACTTCCCCTGGAACCTACAGTTCAATCTCATCACCCAAAATAGTAGCTTGTTGTCTATACTAGTACATAAAATAATGTTCAAATAGGCACTTGAACTGAATTGCTTTTACTGCTAAATTGTTGCAATCCTCCCTGGTGCAGTTTTTGGCCTGGCCCCCTGGTCTATTTGGCCTACTATAGAGTTGATTCAGGCCAGTGACTACTGTTCAAGTTGCACCAGGAGAGGTTTGATTTTTTAATTTGTTTTTTTAAATTTTGTAAAGGATGGCTCATTTCCACCTATTCATTATAATTTAAAAACCAAAATGAAACCAATCTTGGAACAATGCAACCAAGTCTACTAAAAATGTTAAAACCAAAAATTGTGTGCTATATAATTCAGTTCATGTCATGGGACTTTATTGTGCACTTGGGAAAGATTTTTCATATGACCTGAGACAATGGTGATTACTGATTATCACATAATTAGGACATAAATGTTGAATGTCGATTAGGTTACACTTCTTAAAAAATACTTAATGAACTGTAAGACCCTTTCAAATTTTAATATTCTTTTGCAACCAGATGATTGCCTTCTACCTTGACCATATCTATCAGTGTGATAGAAAATAGATCAATATAGAAGTGAGGAAATATAATATTATTTTTATAATTGCATCCATTTTCTCCTTAAAGATTTTATAAGGAAAAGATTAACATTTTTTTAAGTACCAAGCACTTTGCATATTAAAACAATCATGACTTATTTTAATTGTCAGATTATTGTATAATACTTGTACAGTATGTACTTTTCCCAGAAAGACAAAACCCCATTTATATAGTGTAGCTATTGCTCTACTACTTTACATTAAATATTGCTTCTCCTGTATTTTTACTTAGGAACCAGGTAAAATATTTCAGAAGAGATTTCACATATGCACATATTGGAGCAACATAGGTGGTGATCACACTACTGCTGTTTCTGTTGAATTTGCTTATATAGACTATAACTATGACCAGAGTTCTTTTTTTTTTTTTAATCTTTCCCAACAGAAGATCCTTTACTGTGATATTCTATGCGGTCATAAAAAGCAAGTCTTAAAAACATTTCTTCATCTTGTGGTCTTTGTGGTCCCTCATAGATTTGATTCTCTTAGCTAGGGCCCAAAACCTCAGAAAAGTGTGCAAAAGTTCATTTCTCTCAAAAGAAAAATCATAATGCTATATGCTCTTTTAGTTTGAGCCAGACAATTAAAACCAACATCCCTACACATGTGGGAATGGAGTTCTCAGTTTCATCAGTAAATGACTTCTGCCCTTTGGGAGGGTATCTAGCCTCTGGCAGAAAAGATGCAACAGAAGTCCCTCCCATCACTGAGAAGAAGAGCTCTGTGGGACAAATAAATGGAGAACAGTTTGGGTTGGAAGGCTACAATGCCAAGCAAAACTTATAACATATGTCTTACATTAATGTTAAAAGATAAAGTAATATGTAAAATCTAATGAAGCTAGCATGAAAAAGAAAAGTATTTTATCAAGTTGCTGTCAAACATTTTGTAGCAGTCTATCAAACTTCTATCTTCCAGTAGAAAGTATATTGTGGAAGAAGTATATGTAATTTTCATTACCAACAAAATTTTGAGTCAGTAAAGACATCTTCCCTTCATAGAAATGGTGTGCAATGAAAACATAGTTTTGTTTGTTACAAAAACATAGTTTTTGTCTCCCTACTTCTTGTTAGGTTATGTGTTATCTTTATTTTTTTCTTCAAAATGATTCTATGGGACAAATACATTTTCCCCTGTTATTCCTGAAATAAAACAGAAATATCTCCTTAAAATATTGGTGAAAAGGTGACCATGTTTCTGGAATGTGGCATTTTCTAAGTCCTTTGTTTCTGGCTCCCCGTAACAAATTCAGATGCAGCAGTCCTATTCCAGTATGAAGATAGCGGAACAGACTTTAATAACCCTCTATTAATGAGCTTATGTCCACCCTTCTTGGTGTCCATAAATCCAAACAGAATCTCTTTTTTAACTCATTTCTACCTTGAAGGCACACTTTGGTTTTATCTTTTATTTCTGTCAACCTCTTTGTACACCTTTCTTCCTTTGCTCTATACTACTATGTTTGCCTTTTTGTGCTCTTTTCTACTTTGAAAAATGTTTCTCATTTTTTAAAACCAGTCCATCAACAAAGAGTCATCCTCTGTTCAAATTCTTTCAGTATATGACCTGTTCAATTCCCACTAACACCTTGTGGCTTATATAAAACTTCTTTCTTTCAGTCACTGTATCAAGATTTATAAATCAAATGTATCCTGGATGATTTCTCTTCCTATGTTCTCCTTATTTGACACTAGCATTTTCTCCTTCTCTACTTTCATAATGCTAACCACACTTTCTCCTCTGAGAGATCTGTTTTTCCATTTCCTCAGTCTCCTATACATTTTATTCTAGAAAAAAAGAACGGACCACTGAGCACTAGGGTGACCTCAGAATGAGCAACTGTGTTATCTGCTTGCTGAGAACTGCCGATTCTGCATTAATGACCCAGACGATGGAATAGAGTGTGCTCTGAGGCAGTTCACATATGCTACAGTATTGAGAGGACTGTCTGACAGTGGCAGCTAGAAAGTTGTTCTGCCTTTCATCTGGACAGGCTGGAGAATTGGTCAAATGAGAACTTCAAATGAAATTAGACAAAAGGAAGTGCCAGGTCTTGCACCTGAGGAGAAGTAAGACTATACACCAGTACTTGCTGGAGGTCAGCCAGCTGAAAAACAGCTCTGCAGTGACAGATCTCGAGGTCCTTGTGGACACCATGTTGATTATGAGCCAAAAACACTCCCTTGCAGCAAAGGCAGCTAATAGTATCCAGGGCTGCACTAGTCAAAATGTTGCCAGCAGGGCAAGGGAGGTGGTTGTTCCTTTCTACTCAGCACTGCTAAGGTCCCAGCTGAAGTGCTGTGTCCAGTTTTGGACTCCCCAATAAAATAGAGATAGGGAGCTACTCGGAAGAGTCCAGCACAAGAACATTCAGATGATGAAAGGACAGGAGCATCTCTCATAGGAGGAATGTCTGAGAGACCCGGAAGCTTTTAGCCTGGAGAAGAGAAGGCTCAGGGGGGATCTTAGCAATCTATATAAATACATGAAGCGAGGGTGCAAAGAGGACAGAGATAGACTGGTGCCCAGTGACAGGACAAGAGACAATGGGCACCAAATGAAACACAGGAGGATCTGTATGAACACATGGAACAACACTTCCGTACGGGGGTGACTGAGCAATGGTGCAGGTTTCCCAGAGAGAGATTGTGAGGGTTACATACTTAAAGATATTAAGAATCTGATGGTAAACAGCCCTGAGCAGACTGCTCTGACTTTTCCCCAGTGCATTGGATGGGAAGGTCTCCAGAGGTTCCTTCCAGTCTAAACCAGCCTGAGAATTTTTGTTAATACTGGATCAGTGGTGAAGCTCATGCCCTTGCCCTTTTCATTGAATATAATTGTTAAAAGCACAGATTCTCACAGAGGTGTTTGAAAGAACTCATTTAGACTGCCTGACCTGAGGTGATGTCTTCTGTATTGCTATTAGTTAAAGTGATACATTATAATTTAATGTAAGTCAAGAAAGAAACTAAGGCTAGATTGTCCTTAGCATATTTTTAAAATTAAAATTAAATTTTTAGTATATATCCAGGCACTTTAGATGCCCTGAACACTTCCTTTTGACTCTCCTTTTCTAATTTTGATTTCTTGTGAGTGTATACTTCTCTAACAGTCTCTTTCCCCAATGAATGGAGTTTATAACAAGTTAAATCTCCAGGCCCCAAATCTAGTTTTAATTACTCCAGGTATATTGCAACTCATGAAGTTCCTTAGCTAGATTGTCACTGTCAACCAAGTTCCATATGTCAGAAACCGGAGTCAGATGTTCTTCTGATTAGCATTTTTAGCTAATTTTATAGAGCTGGTGTTTTGCAGATCAGCAATTTAATAAAACAGCACCACAGAGATTTATTGCTATAAGCATTGTCTTGTTCCACGTATCACTGAGATAAAGCTCTCCAAATTGTATTTTACCTGCTCACTAAATTGGAGTAATGGTAATATTTCTTAATCAGAACCTACAACCAAGATATCTTTTCATCAAGTCCAACAATGGACTTCATTATTTGTTAAGCAATTTGTATTACTTGTGTGGGCAGCAGTATTTGAAAATAAGGACAAAAAGCATACAAAATAAAACTGGTCCTCTCAAAGGAAATAATTTCCATAAATTATCTCAGTACTAAACTGCACTGCAAGAAAGGTAAATTTTGGTTCAAGTAATTACATATTACCAAAACAGTCTGAAATGTTGAATTAGAACCAATTTTTGTCATTGTCAAAATAGGCCTCATTCTCAGTTCTCCTGAGCTTTGCAAAATTCATAAAACAATGTTAGCAGTCTCTCTTATCAATGTAGGAAATTAAAAAGAGGCGTCTTATGCTACAAGACTTTAATCTCCAGTCAACAACTACGTATAAACACTAGGCTGGCCTCTGGCCTGTCGTTCTGGGCAGTTGCATCATCGATGATACAATCAACACCTTTATCTCTCTAACAAGCGACACAAGACTTTGGCAGAGTAAGACAGATCAAATAAGAATTCACCTGGTCCTTTACTGGCATAAAAGAAGTTGTTAAAATGATTCCTTTGGTTCTGATCTAAAGTTTACACTGTTTTTTTCCTGCAGAATAATCCCAGAGACAGCTTCAAAGCCAAATCTGCTACCTGTCTGTGCCATTTACTTTCAGAGGTACAGTTGAGTGTGAATTTGAGGTAAACCAGTTTGCATTCATTCTTAGGGAAGAGGTCTTCAGGTATAGTTTACTCTGTAAAGCACATCCATTTTAATACTTTATTATTGCACTAGTTAATATTTTAGTGTTGAAGGAGTAAATCACACCAGGAGTGCCGTCTTCCTTTTGCAGCCTATCTCTCTGAGGTGATACTGGTTTAGCTGATTTTGAGTAGACAAGATGCCCTTGACACTCTCTACTGTAGAGTCTGATGGAGCCTGAACTGCTCAGAATTTAATAATTTCTGCTTTTTTAATTTTTTTTTCTTCTCAAAATATTTTTTGTGGGTATTGATTTCTGGCTGTTTTTAAAACTAACTTTAGGTAAAGTATACCTAAATTTGGGCATATATAGAATATGCTTAACTTTTTTTGGTCTATTAATCACTGATACAACAATCATGTAAACAAATATCAAAATTAATCCCTTATCCCTATCAATAACTTCCAGGATTGAGGATTTAATATTTTTAATAATAAACTTTCTACAATATTGTCAGCTCCTCCTCCAATGGCAAAATATTGACATGATTTTAGGTCATAATTATATTAGGAAGACTTTTATAAAAGCGTTCTAAACTGTTTGCAGTTGAAATGTATATGCGCTGTGATTAATAGTTTTGCATGATATTTTGGTCACATTATAGTGCTTGATGAAAATGATGATTTAATTATAATAATATGATGAGGCATGCATTTAAAAACCTCTCCAGGATTGTTTCTTTTTTTTTCCTAAGTTCTTCATTAGGAACAAGGTCACTGTTGAAATGCAAGGTTATATGTAAGTAATTTATAGTATATTTTTTCTGTTTTGAATATTCAGATTATCCCTCATTTTTTTAAATCTTAAATGTAGAGTGATTTTATAGTGCTCAGTTTTAGAACATATGGAATCTGTTATTAGAAGCCAGGAAGCTTTTTGAAAAGAAATGATGTCAGAGCAATGAAAAATGTTCTGTTGTCTAAAATTTTGAAAACGTATGCTGGCACTCTGGTACTGACTCTTGTTCACTTACAGAGGTAAAGATTCTATTGAGTCAACCTGAGGTCAGGATGAAATGTAAGGTAAAAGGTACTATTTATCAGTGTAACAGTTTTGTGTTTCTTCAGGAGAAAAATGGCTGCAAAGCTGGTGATAATTTCTGATAGTGGCTATTCCAAATATCTATGTTGAAGTAAAAGAATAATGGAAGACTTGTCATTTGCTATTTTAATAAGAGAGTAGAAGAAAATTATCAGTGCTTTTCAGAGGTGGGATCAATAAAGCAAATTCATGTGTGGAAGGACACTTCTTTGAAACAGTGAATAAATTGATCAAGGAATTTAAATAGATGAGAGGAAAGCTAAACATGGCAAAATAACTTGGGGGGGATTCAGAGAATTATAGCATTGTTCTGGTTGGAAGAGACCTTCAAGATCATCAAGTCCAACTGCCAACCCAGCACTTCCAAGTCACCATTAAACCATGTCTATCAGCACCACATCTATGGATCTTTCAAATCCCTCTAGGGATGGTGATTCCACCACTTCGCTGGGCAGCCTGTTCCAGTGCTTAACAACCATTTCTGTGAAAAAAACAGCCCTCCTAATATGCAACCTAAATTTCCCCTGGTGCAACTTGAGGCCATTTCCTTTTGTTCTCTTGCTTGTTACGTGGAAGATCAGACTGCCCACCACTTCGCTACAATCTCCTTTCAGGTATTTGTGGAGATTGATAAGGTCTCTCCTCAACCTCCTTTTCTCCAGGCTAAACAATTCCCATTTTATTGTTAATATATTATTCAGTTTTCCTTCTTTCTTGCTGTTGAGCTGCGTATTTTCTACCAGTAATACCAGTTCTCCCAAAACTGTTCTTGTGACCAAACTTTTCTCAAAACTCTTTTACACCACACTTACCCTTGCCTGTATATTTCCCATAACTTCTCACTACTTTCTGGATGTTTTATTTCACAGTACAAAAAGGGCAGTCTTTGCTCTTTGAAAAATATCACACCTACTTCTCAAATTTTCTCCTCATTTATTGCCCTGTATTGTTCCTCCCTTTTACTTCAAGCTTATTAAACACAGCATTTACTGCTGCAGTCTGGATTTCCCATCTATTTATATTCAATTTCTCTCTTCAATTCCAAGGGTACTACTTTTGCCAAAATCTTTGGTGACATTTTAGCAAAGTCTCAGACTCTCCAATATATTTTCATCATCTTTGACCTCTATGCTGCCTTTTATTTTGTTTGAAATCTTTTTCTATGTTTGCTTCTGTGAGTGATGTCACCTGTGTCTGTTTCTTTCTGCCTGTTTAATCATTTCCTTGACATATCTTTTAGAAGTCCTTCCATATCTCTTCTTCTTGTGGGTGTCCCATAGGTCATGTCCTCCATTCTCTTCCTTTATTTAAACTTTTTCTCTAAATAACCTTATTTCTGTATCTACCATCTTTGCTCATCTATCACCTCTGTGCTGGCCTTTAGATTTATGTTTCTACACCAGTAGATCTTTCCTTCTGTGCAAACTAAAGCTAAATAAAACTACAGCCTCAGTCAAAAGGCTATGAATATTTTAAAGCAGTTCTTGCTTATAGATTGATTCCAGGAAAAAAAAAAAAATCCAAGAACGCACAAAGAAGTTTCAACTGAAATGAAATGCATAATCACTTGAGTAAACCAGTAGCAAATAGAGCTTTTTTTCTTAGTTTCTTGGTTTTTTTAGGTCTTGTAGGATTAATATTCTAGTAAGAAACTTGAGTTACCCATAGTAGCACACTGTAAGTTGACAAAAGAAAGTAGGAGAAAGTTTACTGTAGTAGTTGCCAGTTGATGTAATACTCTTGATGAATGATCTTCAAAAACCATTTAAATCCTGACATAAAAATGCAGGGAGATGAGTTCTTCTGAGCTCTCATTCAGAAGTATTCTCAGCTTTGAGTGAGTAGGACGAGGGTCAATTGTGTGACACAGTTGTGCTGCTGCATTCAGATGACTGTTCTGGCTTCACAGATACTCTGGTAGCTTCTGTCCAGGAGTGCAATTACAAAAATAAACAGGGCATTGAACTGATAACCGGTTTTACTGTCTGAGCATAACTTTCTGTTTTTATTTAGAACAGTGGACACTCAAATAAACCCTCTAATAGAGGGAAGGAATAGATTACTCCAAAGAGAATGCTCAGATCACCTATTCCAACCCCCTAGCTCAACCTGGATCCACCTCTCTCCCCCAAAGCTTCCACTGAATACAGGGTATTAATGCATGTCCCTTTGTTTATTGAGTTGAGAAGCATGAACCATTGAATTACAATCAAAAATTCACATGCAAACATCACACATTTGGTCATAAATTTTACATAGTGATGTAAGGAGAATATGATGTCATTTTCAGGTTACACATTAGGTATTATTATCAGAGATGGAAAAATTTTATTAGTCTCTTTTCATAGGTCATAATCTATTAATTTTTTAGTATTCACAGCCACTCTTATCATCAAAACTCAGGTCTCTTTTGCACATGTTAAGTATGATAACTGATATCTCAGCATACAAAAGTAAGCTGGCTGCTTCAAGGAAGCCTCTGAAACATATGGCTTCTCTACAAAAAACTGACAGAGAGCAGATGGGAGGCAAATATACAGCAACTGTGTGGCATGGTTTCATAGCTTAGGCATGTAAATATATTTGCAGATTCATGTGTTGTTTTTTTGTTTGTTTGTTGTTTTTTGTGTGTTTTTTTTTCTGCTGGTAAAAATAAAAATATTGAAAGTATGAGGTAGTAATGGAAAAATATGCTTGTTTCATAGGAAATCCTTGCTGCAAGCAAATTAAAGATATATTTTCTTTGAAGAGTTTGAAACAACACTTATTTTCAGAAAAATGACAAGCTAAATATATATTTTATTGTCCAGTCTCTTCCTCCTTAAATCACAAGTCACTAGCAGCACTTCTGGTGTGACAAGGTCAGGACTACTGGGAGAGATTACCAAGTTTTTAGTAGGTACAGTGTTGTACGTATTCCTCTAACAGATACTAAATGAGGTTGTGACTAAAATCTTTATATCAAACCCTACAGAAGTTTAATTAGAAAGCAGAGAAAGTCATCAGTAATTCCTGGTTCAAGGACTAAAGTAATTATGACTGGCCTGAAAAATTTTTAAAACATGTAACCATGAACTACACTTAATAGTGTCAGTTTCAGTAATACTAGTAAACTAGTAAGGTAGATTAAAAAAATGCATAATGTAATAC
This sequence comes from Chloroceryle aenea, assembly GCA_013399075.1. Lineage (NCBI taxonomy): Eukaryota > Metazoa > Chordata > Aves > Coraciiformes > Cerylidae > Chloroceryle > Chloroceryle aenea. The sequence continues at coordinate 46,159 of VWZY01001632.1, read as the reverse complement.
AGCCTAGAATATTGTCAAAAACATACAGAAGTTCAGAACAGCAAACATAGCACTTAATAGAGGTTCCATAGAATGATTTGGGTCAGCAAACACCAGCTGTTCAGAATAAAATGCTAATATTAGTTTAATTACTTCAACATCAGGTCCTCACTAATCATGTCCTCAGTTTATGCTCAAATCACAGGAAAGTGAGGACTGTACAAAATAAGATAAAATACAGAGACATTTTCTTCTTAGTAATTTCTGTCAAACAAATGAGAAAAGAAGTAAAATGAATATAACCTGTTAACTACAAGTGTACATATGTACATCTATACAGTTCAATTCTACTGCAATATTATTATAGCAACAATTTTTTTGGCACCTGACATTTATGTTACAGCCTCAACGCTTTACTAGACCATAGGTTTTAGGCTTCATTCTGAAATAATAAACTGTAAGTTAGGGTGGTCCTCAAATAGTACTGTTAAATTCTGCTTATGTGCAGCATTTAAATATCTATGAACAACCTTAGTGTAAACCCATGCCTGATAACTAGATGTGTCTTAATGTAACTCAATTTATATTTTTACTGAAACTCTGCTTTTGAGATTTTTCCCCTGTAGCAATACTAGAACACATGTGACAAACATGTACTGTAGTGATACTTTGTGCTTGTCTGTAATGGAAGCTGATCAAGATAGCTGCAGCAAAGTAGATTTAATCCTTTTCCATTGAATACAGTGTGAATACAGTATGTGCATGTGAAGTTATTTCTGAACATTTAGGTGCATGCCTCAAACATACGACTACTGAAACCAGATGGCACATAGTATATTGTTGCTTCACTTGTAAAGTTTGTTTTTTTTTTCCTCAATATTCTTCTGAGAGCTACCTGGGGAAACTGGTTGAAGAAGCAGTTGAAGTGAAAACTCAAATTTCTTCTTAGAAAAGACATAAAATTGAGATGGAAGCTGTTAGCTGTTTCAGCTTTCTTTCTTCATTCACGATTTTTTTGTTGAACACAGATTGTGAAAATCAGTATGGGTGCTGTCTTTTTTTTTTCTATTTCATGCAAAATAAACAAACATTCGGTTCAATATAATTAATCAAAGTATGTAGTTTCTAGTTTTACAAAATCTTAAAATAATATCCACATTAACTGTCACACAAATTTTCTCATATTACAGTATACTAAATAAACAGTAGAATCCTCCGTCTCTTTTATATTCTGGAACTTATACATGGGCACTTTACGTGTAATGATCCCAAAACCTGTCAGTATTCCGATTGCTGTTTTCATTCCTGTTACTTGTAATCCTTTGAGCTTGATGACCCTTCCCAGTGCACAGAGAAGAAATCATTGATCAGGCAAGGAAAGAGAGAAAGGTTATGCACATGCCTTATCCTGGGGCTGCAGTATGGGTCACTTTCTGGAGAGACAACAAGAATTCACTGGAATGTGTTTAAACTGGGACACACGGGTTGAATTTAAAATAAAATCCTGACACAGAAAACAATCCACACTTCAATGGAGCAAAGATCAAGTAATAGATTCCCTTACAAGTTCTCTGTTGAGAGAACCTACTTACCTACTGATTCTGATCTTTTCCTGCTTAAAAACCGGATCTATTACTATTTGTCTAGAGTGCTAATGAAACATTGCCCTTATAGGTGGAAATAATTAACTTTTCATTACTTACTCACCCAAAAATGATATGAGGAATTCTGCTTTAGCCAAATTTGAGTCCTGTTGAATCACTTCTCACCAAACCTGTTCAGATACACAATTATTTTTAAGCTTGCCTGAAGGTCCTGACAGACAAAGAAGAATGAGAACCCAGTGGTATCAGCAATCTGAGATCCAATCCGTTCCTTTAAGATCTTGGTCTCTTCTCACATTTAGCAAGACTCAGGAATACTTCATGCCAGGATGTAATAATTCTCCTTGCAAAGCATTGTGTGACTATAGGAGTTTCCTTTATGAGTGATACATAATTCAGATAATGAAAAGGAATATTTACAATAGCAATGAAGAAGAAAATAAAATAGGTAATGGGATTTATAGAACTGTTAAACTTTTCCACCTCTTAAAGCAAAAGTCCTGAGAAACATGCTTAGAAGTACCAACTAAAGAATGGAAAAGCAATAAATATGGACAGCTTCCCAGTTACTGATGGGCTGCTTTGCTGCTTGTCAGAGACAACTTAGTGTATCCCATGAGAGGCAAAGTTCCACTGGACTTCTAGGAAGACCCTGCTACTTTTTCCTGCCCAAGAATATATCTCATATATTTTATTTGTTGAGCTGTTATGCATTTTATAGTTTAAGACTTTACTTAAGGATAATAATCTGCTTTAATTTGAGGGTTTTTAAAAATTAGTATTTTTATATTTATTTTGTAAAAATTGATTTCCATACTGTGGCTGTCATTCTTACTGTTATTTATGAAATTTCTTTGCTGCCACAACAAAATCTCTTTATACTTTCACAAGGAAACATTTTTTCAGATGGAGTTGCAGACAGGCTAATTGTAATTCTAGTAGGAAAGCCTTAGATCCAGACAATTTGCTGTGTGTGCAACATGGCTTTAGAGACTAAATATCTGCCTTCAAAGAGTGGGATCTATTCATTAAAAATCAAACATTTATCTTACCGTGTATTTTGTATTACATACTATGAAAATCACAGTGTTTTTTTTATGTTCTGTTGATAGATTTTATTAAAAAATAACTTACTGTCATTACTGAATCCTTAAGTCTTCTGCTAAATGAATTGTGGAGGTGGAAAATGTTTACTTTGCTTTCATAATTTATTATATATTGTGATCTACATTTGATGCTTACTTACTCATCTAAATGGAACTGAACTTGATGAACTTGATCTATGATTTAATGATTATGCTACTTAGCTGACTAACTTGTCATGATCTAAAATGCTCTTGGAGTCTATAAATACCTGAGCAGTTGAAAAGCAAGTCAGATCTCATGCAGAACTGCCAGACATAGTCACTCCTGCCTATGCATGTGTCCTGACTGGCATCGTAGGCACAGGTCCCTGCCAGATCAGGAGGTCTTACCCCATCTAGCTGGCTCCCCTCTCTACTTGCATACTTTGTAGATAAAAACTGTCAGAGCTGAAAGTAGATACATCTTTTTGATAGTGTACTGTGGAGGGGAGAACAATGTGTCTACAAGTCAAAGGTAGCTTTATATTTTGCTTTTGTGTTGGGAGAAGCAAAGGCTGCTGTCGAGTGTGTCTTCTTGTTTGCCTGTCTGGAAGACTAGGTCTACAGAGAACAGGTTGCTGCTGGAGATGTATTGTGGATACAATCGGGAGAATAAGCCAAAAGTGGTGAAGAGACAGGAAATGTGGGAAAGCTGGGAGAGGAGAGAGAGCAATTAAACTGCTGAAAATATAAATGCTGTTAACCACTCAGAATTTATAATCAGAGTAATGCAAAAAGTATGGAAATGTGTATGTTTTGGAAATGGGGAAAGGGAGCTTTTGTTGCTGAACAGAGTGTAGGAGGGAGGGATGGCAGGAAATGGAGGAGTTTGGTTGGAAAACTGTTGAGATCCAAAATTTACCTTTCAGTGCGTGTGTGAATGTGAGTATGAATCACTGTCACACACCTTGCAGATTAGCACAGAAAGTTCAAATCTTACAGATGCATGACTATTATAGTATAATCTTTTAAAGAAGATCTTATTTGTATAAACAGTTCAGTGAGTTTTATTCCTTGGTTTGGAAATTTTTTGTCCTTTTAAATTGGTAAGACTACTCACTAATCATGGAGACTTTGAGGGACCTGGAAATCTTTTTCTTCTTAGGATGAGAAAGTAATCATAAATTTATTTGGTCATATTACATACATGTAATAGAAACTTTATATTACATTGACCAGAACTTAAAAAGCACAGTTGAAATAAAATTTCATGAGTAGTGTTGAAGTAGGCAAATCAATCTTATGAAACAATTGGTGGACCCTAAGTGCAACTACAAAGGTAATTTTTTTTTTTCCACGTTTGAGCAGTAGTCATTAGTATAAAGAGTGAAATTCAGTACATTATGAATATGTAATTTATATGGTCAAAGACAAAAAGCATTCAGAACAGTACCTTCTGCCAAGATAAAGAAGACTTACTTAGAAGATTTGTTGGTGTCTTGTTGCATAATCATGGTTCCCCAGTATTTTTCAATGAAATACGTAGAACAAGTATCTTAAGTAGATTAGAGTTAACCCAAAACCAATAGCACATCTATATATATACAATTACAGTAAACTTGCAGAGTATATTTAACACACCTCACAAAAGAAGAGTAAACTCAATTAACAGTATCTCAATAAAAAACAGAGCTCAGAGAGATGAACAGATTGATAAGACACAAAGATGGTATTATCGCATACACTTCAAAGCCTGAAGTTGTAGACATCTTCATTACCCCCTCTCATTGTCACATCAGAATGGGCTGACTTGGAGTATGCTGTGAAAAATGTTCCCCTTCACTGCCATTTTCATTCCAATGCACTGAACAACGGTGTTAGCAGAAAAGCTACTTATATGGGAATTCACTTCAACTGAGAAAAATAATTTCCACTTACTCAGTGGCCTAATATTTAGAGAGAAGGGTGACACTATTACATAACACAGCCATCCAGAAAAGATATACATAGATGCTTGATTTTGGCAGACAACCATTTCCTGCAGTCAATTGTCAATTTTCATTTTGAGCTGAACTGAGCTTTGTAAAAGCCCCTTAGCAAGTGTGAAGCAGCTGACTGTATAGGAGGCACAACTCTGATATGTGTAGACCAAGCAGACTGCTAGCCTGTGTTATTGAAGACTGGGAAGCTGGTTCATGTTGGTGGAAGTCTGAAGAGGACCTCCATTTCATTCCTTCCCCTAGATGACAACCTTTGGCAGGAGACAGGGATAGTGTGTAACTGTTGTACATAATTCTGGGAAATGTTCTGCCTCTATTCAGTCCAGGACTGAGAGAAGAGTCCCCTTTCTTTCCAGGCACTGACAACTTCGCTTTCAGTGCCAAAGTCTCTTTATCTAGCTCTGTGTTCTTGTTTTAACTTTTCCCAAAGAGTTTCCCTCTTAGACACTCTTACATGCTCATAAAGTATTGGGGAATTAAGGCTCTATATAACATCCTTAAAGCATCACAGTTAAGTAAATCCTAGCCTTTTGTTTTGTTCTCTCAACCTGAGACATTGAGAAAGAAAAACATAGGTCTCTTTTGTAACAGGCTGAAGTATAGCCTATATGCCCAAGGAAGATTTGAAAACCTGTGATACTGTAATTTGAGAAATGAATAAAACTGTAATTAAAGAGAAGTATACAAATTCCTTAACCAATATTATATGGACTTGTATTTTATTTCAGTGAAAATCAGTAATGGCAGTCAATGGGACGTTAGGTGATAACAAGGATCCAGTGATTTAAGAGATAAGAACTTAGATGAGGCACTGTAACTACCCGAAGCATCCCCATAACTATCCTTGAACTAACCTCTATCCTAATCTAGAAATGCAGGGACACTGGAATATTTCCCTGTCTGGTCTTCTAAGAAGCATATAACCATCTAAAGAGATCCTGGAGGGCATAATTTCTTATCTCATAAATTATCCAGTAAACACTAGATAATGCAGGTGTGAGACAGTTTTAAAACTGAAGTATCTGTTACCTAATCTACCTAATTCCTACTTTGGCTCCCAGAAGTGTAGTCAGCTGCAGAAAACCATGATTTTGCTTAGTTGTGGGTAATTGAAGAAACCTATATTCAGTTCTCATCCACTTCTAAATTTATTCTGAAGTAAAGCAGATTTGGGTATTTTTAAAAAATTATTACTAATACAATATTACTGTATGCATAATAACAGGAAAATAGACCTTAATATATGATGGTGTGAAATAAACCACAAATATATTTTGTAAAATGTGCATTTAAAATCTATCAAACAAATCCTGTATAAACTGCATTTTGATGTGACATTTCTACTCATATTCTCTCCTTATGAAGTCTTACCATTTCAGGTATTATAAGGTTTCATTAGCTATCACAGAATCACAGAATCTCAGAATGGTAGGGTTTGGAAGGGACCTCTGGAGATCACTTAGTCCAACCCCCCTGGAAAGTTACGTCACCTACAGCAAGTTGCAATGGAAGACGTCTGGGTCAGTTTTGAAAATCTCTCGAGAAGGAGACTCCACAACCTCTCTGGGCAGCCTGTTCTGGTGATCTGTCACTCTCACAGTGAAGACGTTTGTCCCTGTGTTTTGGTGGACCTTCCTGTGTTCCTGTTTATGCCCATTTCCCTTTGTCCTGTCATTGGGCACCACTGAAAGGAGTCTGTCCCCATCCTCTTGACACCCTTTAGATATTTAAAAGCACTGATAAAGATCCTCTCTCAGTATTCTCTTCTCCAGGCTAAACAGACACAGATCTCTCAGCCTTTCCTTATTATAGAGATGTTTCAGTCCTCTCATCACCTTTGTAGCCCTCCACTGGACTCTTTTCAGTAGTTCCCTGTCTCTCTTGAATAGGGGAACCCAGAACTGGACACACAGCACTCCACATGTGGCCTCACTAAGGCAGAGTAGAGAGGGAGGACAACCTCCCTTGACTTGTTCGTCACACTGTCCTTAATGAACTTCAGGATCTCATTGGCCTTCTTGACTCCAAAAGCACATTGCTGGCTCATGGTTAACCTGCTGTTCACCAGGACTCTGAGGTCCTTTTTCATGGAGGTCCTTCTTTCCTGCAGGTCAGGAAAGATGCAGGAAGCATCCAATGAGTAATATTTGCAATGAAATCACAAAATCTGCAATATTTTCTGCTTGGTTTGTCAATAACTTTTTCATCTGGAGTTTGGAGCAAGAATTAAGCATCTGCCACAGCTGTTCGAAACATTTGAATGCATAGTAAAGAAAGACATTTGAACATTCGTTGTGTGAACAGTAAAACTATACAACACTCCTTCTGTACTATACAATGCTAGTAATAAAGTATTGCTTCTACTGCTATCACTGATGCTGCTCCTCCTCCTCCTACTATTTTTATACATAAAATAGTACTAATAGTACTTAACCTGCAACCAAGAATTTCTGAATGTTAAATATGTTATAGATTATGTAGGACACAGATACAGCTAGAATAACATATGTGATAAGTATTCCTACTACATAAACAACAGAGGAAGTTGAAATACAAACTCTACATGTGGGTATGTACTTCAAATATTCAGATTCATGTCAGAAAACGTTTAAAGAAGCTGACAACTTTTTCATAACTTTTGCATTCAGGTTCTCTCAATATTTAAGCAATCAATTAAAAAACAGAGAAAAAGAATAGATGTTTGTAAAAAATCAAAGGGGAAACTGAAAAAATAACTCTGAGGTTTATCATAATTTCAGTTTTGCCCCAATTCTTACTTTTCTATAGCTATGTTCTACCTTTGAAATGTTGGTCTGTACATATATGTCTGTGTTTTGTGCTGGAGAAGAGGAAAGTTGACTTTGCTTTTCTGGAAAGATCTTTATATTTCATAATCTTCGGCTCAGGTGAACTCCCACCTCACTGCATCTTGTCTTTGATAAAGACTCGGAGGTAATGAAACACACTATAATCATTAAGCTATAGGGAAAGGCCCCAATGCCATTTAAATCTCATAAAAGCAAACCTTGCTTTTTATATTACTTCCTCATAGTTCTTGCCTCACATAAGGACTCTTAACCTCAAGATGTGTGAGGACGTCAGACTTCCTTGAAATTCAGGCACTGATAAAATCATTTCTGGAACCTGTCATCCTAGTCTGTCTCCAAACAGTGCAATAGAGGAAAATATATTTTCAGCTGTGTGAGGCACTGAGGCAACTACTTAACCCCTCATCTGTATGGGAATTGCAAGAGAAGTTATTACACAGTTTGAAAGCTGACATTTCCTAAAGACCTTCAGATTAGGCACTTTAGAGCACTCTAGAGCACTTACTTGAAATTAAAAAGTAGAAATATTGATGCCAAAAGAGGAAGACCATGGCAGCCACGTTCCTGAGGTGGGGTATTCTCACATGCTTCCTCACTACCAGAGTAATGGTATCCCTTGGTGTCAGCAGCTGTGGAATGGACATAGCAAGTAAAGAGGTGATGTAAAGCAGAAAGAAGGAAGGTATTTAGAGAAACAGAGCAAGAGGACAAGATGGAGATTAGGAAAGGAGAAAGATTACAATTTTTGTGTCTCATGCCTTGTCTTTAGAAGTGAAGTACTTCTAACCTCCAGAATTCATGATCTTCAGCAGCAGAATGAATATTTCTCTGTACTCCCAGAAATGTACTTCTTAATATCTTCTCCCCTGAAATAAATAAATAAGTAAGGAGGAAATGAGAAATTAAGAACAATTAGTGCATGAAAATGTAATAAAACGCAAATTCACTGTTAACAATTTGCCGGTAGAGAGGCAGTCTGTTCATATTTAAACAAGTGCAGTTATGATAAATGGAGGAGTAATTTCTATTTTAATAAACAGAAGAAACACTTTATGTACAAAATCATGTGGAAAATTGCTAGGATAATTAACAATCAAATTGTCAGAAATAAGTATACTTGGGATGTTATCCTTAAAAAGCCATGTAATTAGTAGAGAAACCTTTCTTTCAAGTATTTCCTGAGCAGCTACACAAAAATTTGTCTCTACACTCCCACCTCAAATAAGCAAAGAAAGTTTCAGAATTTATGGTGTAGTTAATGTGTAACAGAATAATCACTTGCCTGTAACACACATCTCTGCAGTGAATTGTATCTTAAATGAAAATAAAGCATGCCACTTTGAAAGAAGTCTGTTAAAAATCTGTTTAACTATTTACAGATTTTCAATGCACTAGCTCAGTCATATATCAGGTTATTTACCTCAATGAAGGTTGTTCTTAAAGTCTTGTCTTCATCACTTGGGGCAAAAAAATGAATATTTGAATTGATGTGGTTACATATTTGTGACTTAGTTTAAACAGGTGGTTTAACAGTATGTTTTGCTTAGTTTTAGCACAGCTATTTGCATTGAAATTTAATGGTCAGTAAACCTGTCTTTTCTTGCAGAAGTGAGAAAATCTTCTCCTGCATATGCTGCCAGGCACTACTATAGGTGGTTAGAATTTAGTTTCCATTAAAAAAGTTACATCGTTAATATTGGAATTTCTCTCTAACACACATATGCAAGTTTTGCAGACCTGCATTGCCCTGCTTCTGTGGAGCAGAATAGGACTTTTGCCTTTTGATTTGCACCTTGATATCAGTGTTGTGTTATTGTATTATTTGTGTCTTGTGCTCCTATTTAATTTTTGCAGTGCATAACTAAGGAGTGAATCAGTGAAAATATTTATTAACAAATGACGGCTGATGTGTTTACTTCTTCAGAAAGGAAACAAACTGAATTTTATAGATATTCCTCAGAGTCATAACACTTTCCAGCTGTCCAAGGGTGTCCTGCAGTGCTCTCAGGGTGATGGCATTGCAGGGCTCACAGCTGGAGTAGGCTAGGACATAGAGCTCAGGTAATGCTAAAGCCATCAGCCCAGAAATGACACAGCTTCTAAAATTTATTGTGCCGATGAGTAAAGCATGTGTCATTTTGGCATTTCAAAGTTATCAGCAAATATTTTTTTGTTTGTTAGCATATTTTAAGAAGTACATGAATTCTATTTAATTCATCCATAGAGAAATTGCTAAATGATTTTACATTATGCATGATTCCATTTTTAATGGAGTTTAGAGATTCAGTAATAGCATTCTGCTTTCAAGTATTGTCTGGGAATGTGATACAAAGTTCAAGGACACATCGTACTGGGGCATAGGATGTACACATAACAGAAATATAAGCCCTACTCTGAAAAATTAATAATTTGAGACTAAATCAGTGAAAGAAACCATACAGGAAGCATGGGGTAATCGCTAGAATCGCGTTCAATAGTGTTGTAAACCAAAGAGGAATTCATATCTGGAGAAAAATCAGGACAAATAGTATCAAGATAAGTTTCTGTCATGTTTATGTACACACACAATTTAATTAAGAATGCCTTGAATCCAAGATTTGAACTGTATACACTCTCATCTTGACTTTTCTAACCAAATTTTTTTCTCCTTTTCTCCAGTTTTGGCCCCAAGGGGCCACTTTGAAAAGAGCAGGTACTAAACTGCTTCTTTTATCATTCTGGCCTCTAATAGAAGTGCCAACTGAAGGCGATGAGAACATATTACACTCTCATAGTATAAGACATAACAGAAGGTATTTTGTAGCAATTCATCAATCAGATAGTAAGAAGGAAATGGAGTTATTTTAGATTTTCTGAGCTTCTGTCATATATCCTCACACACATAGCATGCGTTCATAAAACTTAATTATTCATATTGATACACATTGATAAGTTATTTGTACATGTGCACCCTGGATTCCAGCACTGCCTCTGAAACCAAGACAACAACATGGACCTTCAAGGTCTGTACATGCTAGAAAAAGGTAATGACATTAACAGTTATATAAATTCTCCCACAACAGACTGGTTTCTGGAGTCTGGGACCATTACTGACATATTAATCTGAGAGGAACAAGTAGGAAACATAATTGACTCTACCACTGATGTTCATCCTAACAATCAGTAGCTACATAAACATGACTGTTGATGTCAATATGAGGGATAGGCACTTCCAAAAAGAGTTTCATCTCATTTTAAGATAACCAGTTAATCTATGGAATGAATCACCCTTGAAAAAGTGTAAGAATAAGAATAATCACTAAATATTCATGAATTTGGCTTTCATTTCTTACAAATATGTTTACTTCATTTATCACCACTTGCTCAGACCTCTAGAAAATTATCAGACAAAACCAAAATAATCGAGTCCTTAACTTACAATGTTTATTTAATGGTAAATCCTTTGTTTTAGTAAAACTCATTTTAAAGTTTTTCTCACCTGTACATATTTTACTACACAAAGATTCCCCCAAAGCCACAAGAACTTAGACAGTAATGTTTGACAGTAATGTTTGACAAGACAAAATGAAAAAAAAGTGTTCAATTTGAAGTGCATGAAGCAGCAAAAGAAAGCTGCTGATTGATCTCCCTTGTGAAATGTATTATTTTCAGTTGTATTAGGAAAGCCATCTCCATCTTGCTGTACCATCAAGATAGTTTCCATTCCTTGCCAAATGGAGATACTAGTATTTTTGTTTAACCCAGAGTGAATCCTGCATTTGACCTATCAACTTCACTGCATGTTAATAAAGAATCATTCAATTCTCCATCCAACTTTTTAGTTTTAATTGATCATCTGCCACCTGGGTTATCTTGCTCTTTTGTTACAAGTCAAAAAATATGTTCATTTTCTGTCTCCTGAAAAATGATATAATCTTTCTTACATTAATAACTCATCTGCCTGTTTTTAGTCTGTGCTAGTTGAATAAACATTTCCAAATTGGAGAAGATGATGAAGAGTAAATTACACCTCCATCCACCAAATGATCATGCTAATAATCTCTGCAGCTCTCCACATGATATAAAGGTCCAAAAGGCATCAGAAACACTTATTTACATCAGGAAGGTGCTAAATAAATTTACCCTTAACATTCATAATGAAAGAGCATTTATTATAAAGAGGCACATGAGAGGAACTGATTGCAATACTTGACATAAAAATTTACCTTCTTGATCAATTTACTGCTAGTGCGTGTCCTAGAGGATTGTACAGTAACCACTCTGTAAAGTAACTACACTGAAATAATTTCATTGTTGAGGCAATATGCATACAATGGCCAGGGATAATGACAGAAGCTGAGCAAGCAAAGCTGAACTTTGCCTGTGTTACCTCAGTGCTATCTTCCTTTTGGGTAATGTACAGTCTTGAGTTGTTTCATGGAGATTTTATGGTGCACTTTGTCTACTTGAGCTCTTATTTAGGAGTATAAACATGATGAATCATCTGTAAAAGGGAGGTAGCATGCATATGAACATCAGAAAAGCAATGAGAAGATGACACATGGTCAAGCTTTTTCTCTGACTCTTCTTCTTGAGGTTGAGATCATGTGTTCCTTCAGAAGGGTTTCAGAACATCTTTGACCTATGTGTCTGCATAATGTTACAGGAAAGCAAATATCTTCATTTAGGAAGGTGGATGGTGACAGAAGAAACGCTGTTTAATTTTATCTCACAAAAAAGGCTGCCTCATAGCCTGTCCACATAAAATTTCTCTTTGGTTTTGTCTAAACAACTTAAGTAAGGCAAACTCACAATTATGAAAATTTGAAAGAATCTCAGAAATCTATCTCAGAAACTCATTATCTCTAAAATGGAACCAGCTTATGATTTGATCAAGAAGAATTCTGTAACCATTTCATTTATGAATAATGAGTGCAAGAAATTTTGAGGTATTGTCTTTTCACTCATGTAGAATCTGATTTAAATTCATTTCCATAAAGCAAATAATTGTAATATCTTGTTGACCCTTTTGAGTTGAAATAAATCCCAGAATATCTGTTTGTCATTAATGTATTAGGAATCAGGTCCTACAAATTACCATCAATACTTTTCTAAATTTTGTTTTACTAAGCTTATCTTCTGTCTAAAGAATTCATATGTTTGAAACTTGTTAAATGTTTAATATTCTTAATGTTCTTTCTTAATTGAAATATTCAGTTTTAAATCATCCTCAGGTAAAAAAGTTGGCTAAAGCCTATGGTATAAGCTGAATGGTGCAGATTACATTTTATAAATAAATCAATCAGAAATACAAATAGCACTTTATACCATGAATAAGATATTTTTAAAATCAAGTTTCAAAACTTTAGTTTGCATGCTCCTTGAAGAATGTATCTTTGTATTAAGTAGTCTATAATATTGTGATTTGATGTATAAAAGACAGTAAAGCCTGAAGAACTACTTTGTTGGAAAGAAATGGAGCAAAATTAGAATTCTAATGCCATCTTGTTTGAATTCTCATGTTTTCCAAAGGATGACACCAATTCAGCTGTATACTTAAGCAATACGATTAAAGAAAATAGGAGGTGAAAAAAAAGAGAAAAAAGACAAAGTGAAAACCAAAAAAAATTTTTGACAGGGGAAGAATATAACCTTATGTCACCAGGTTGTGACAATGTGGTGTGGAGTATCTATAATTAACATTCCTGAAAACTTTTGTTACTTTATGCACTTGAAATACAATGAAATCAAAGACACAAAAAGTAACAACAGCCTTACTTGATGGCATTGCATAACACAGCAGCAGCACAGCGGCAGTTGTAATAGGGTGAGTTTGCCTTGTCTTGAAGTTTGCTTAGAAGGTTTGGTTTCTGACAGAGTGGAGTTCAGAACTGTCCAGTCATATTATAGGATTAGATGTTGTTGCAAATCATTTGAAGATCAGCTGTTAGTCTACTTAGTGGTTTTACCTTAAGTTCCATGGTTTTTACTTTAAGCTTTAGTAGAACAAATCTGCTCCATCTTTGGCTTCTCTGGTATATTTCCTAGACATGGGTCTTATTTGTTATTGCTTTATGAGATACAGGTCCTGGTGTACAAACTCTTTGGAACAGATACCTGGTATGAGGAAGGGTCGGGATAGGGCTGGATTGATAGGTGCATTATTTTTGCAAATTTGATCTGTATTTCCAAAAAGGAATTAAGACCAAAGTTATGATTTGCTCTAATGTGATGGTCCAGCACTGGCCTGCTGTTTAGGGTGGTGAAATGTGATCTGGGTATCACCGTAAAAACAGTCACAAATGCTGGATCCCCAGCAACAGGTGTAACAAGCAATCAATCTGAAACAGACATTGAAGGGACAGATGCACAGTACAGTTCAGCTCAAACATACTTCTCAGTGGATGACTTAGCCACCAAAAGATTCACAGCAAAGACAGGCCATAGCATTGCCTTGGACACTGCATATCTTCATCACTTCTGTCATTTTAAGAAAGACCTTGAAAATGTTGGTTTTTTTCTTGTTAGGAAGTTCCCTGTGAAAAGCCAGCTATGCAGAATAACAGGGTTACTCTACCTTCATCCACCATGTTCATTCTGTTTCTTGAAGAGATCCTCAAGGCCATGATAATTCATTTAATACCCCCTCCTAGCAAACCTGCTCTCTCCACAAAGGCACTGGACCAGCAAGATGGCTATCACTGCACACACTTTCTGAGGACCCTCACACATGCAAGCAGTGATGATGCATGATGTCTGCTCACATACTCTCCTTGGACAGGCATTGAGCACCACTTACGAACCTTGTGCATACAGCATGGCACAGTCTAGCCCTCATAGACAACAAGTATGGGAAGACAGCAGGCAGAGTAGGAAAATATTTATAGCACTGAAAAACATCCTGGGCATTTGGTACCATGAACATGCTCACATGCTAAATCCCTTTCATCCTCTCTCAACTCTGCAATACAAAAAACTGGACAGAAATGCTGGCAGACATCTTCTGCATTTATATCCCTAAAAAATATCACAAATAGCTTATGCACCTTGGTGGAAGATAACCACAGGTCTGCACACAGGCTTTCCTCTATGCTCTTGCCTTATTGAATCTAGCACTTGGAAGTAAGTGGAAATCTTGGAATGAAGGCACAGGGAAGTATTTCTCCTCATCCCCACCTTTCATGGGTATAGATACACGAAAGTGCATGTTCATTACTGATGCACAGTAAAAGGATCAGGGCCACCAATGACAGATACTGAAGCTCATAAATTATCTGGGCCTATTGTTTTTCTTCCTCAGATCCCTACCCCCTAGGCTTATACATAAGCAGCACACTTGCCACAAAGCACCCCACCCTCTCTCGTGGTTTGACTGACCTGTCTCTGCTGCAACCTTGCCACATGGGCACATGCAGGATAGCTCTGAGGTCACTCAAGCCAAGCCCAGCTGAGAACTGTTGTGAATCAGGCAGCACCCAAACACTCTGAACAAGCCATTGGTATGAGTCCTCTTCTGGAAATGGGTCCTTCCCTTGCCTCTCTCCAGCCAGCCAGGGAGAGCCAGAGTAGATGGCTGGCTGCAACCGCTTTTCCCCTCACAAGGCAGCCTTCTTGCCATGATGTGTGACGAGATATATATATATATATATAACATCAGATGGAATTTATTAACAACTTAACAAAGGATAGTGTAAAGAGTCTCTAGTCAGAATACATGCAAATCAAATAAATAAGCACATTATAGGTTGAAGTCAGCTGATCTTAGCTCTGAAAATTTCATAATGGCACAATAATTTCTTTACAATACTTGTCATTTTAATAAAAGAAACTACAAATGTATGACAGGGAGGGACAGTAGGAAGCTACTAGTAAAAAAAGTGAGTCATAGAAAGTAAAACAAACTGAATCAAAGGATAGTGAGAAACAACACAAGCCATTGCAATTGCAAGAGAGGACTGTTACCTTGCTTCACTAATTCTACTTAATTCAAAATGACTAAAGGAAAAATTTATGTTTTATGAAATAAACATGCGCAAATCACAAGTGTAAACATTATGTGACGATAGTTGAATCATATATAGAATATTTGTTCAGATACCCTTATACTGAAAGGTACTCTGAAAACAGAGTAAATATCAATATTGCAAATGAAGATATATAACAAATAATCTATGTCTATGAAAAAAAAAATTATTGAAACTCCCATAACTTTGTATCATGATTTTCAACTGCTGAAGCAAAAAGTCAGTCCCTGGGAAAATATACAGAGAACTAAGCTTGTTTTACAATTCTATAGCATTCTTAGCTCAGTGTCCTCTTCAAAAGAATAAAAACATTTAAATATACATCTTGATCTAGATAAATTTTGAAAACAGGATGACATAAAATGAAAACCTGTTTCTGTTTGAGAGAAAATTAGATCATTTTAAGTAGCTATTTAACTGTTCATAGGAACAATTATTCTTCATGGTATAGGTATGAAATGCAAGAAGAGAAACCTAGTTATGCAAACTTTAGGTAAGTGAAACTATCTGCAGTTGAGCTGAATAGTTGATTGCTACTCAGACAAAAAGACTGAAGATTGAATATTTATTCAAGTCACTTGACTTTGACCTTAACATTCAAATGGCCTTATTTCATGGATCATGTTTAATAGATTTTCACTGAGTCTTCAAATACTTTAGAGTGAGTAGATGGAATTTTTGCATATGTATAAAGCTATGTTTTTACTTGTATATTACAATTGAGTAATCCTTACTTTTTGCTAGGAGTAATAAGAAATCTATGGTCCAAACACCCTACTTTGTAAACATCCATGAATGAAAACAATGAGCAGTTGACCACACAGAATCTCTTATTAAAGAAAGTAATTCTTTAGACTGATGAAACTTAAAGCATCTTGTTAACAGGTGAACAAGGCATGTTTATACCAACTCATATGCTGACCTTTAAGATTCTATTACTTTTGCTCAACTTGCGATTGTGGCTGGAAGTGATTGATAAACTATTTCATTTCAGGGACATCCATGAAGGAAATAGCTCATATTAGTACTTCTCCATTAAGAAGTCTATTCTGGTAACCTGATTTGAAACCGCTAAATATGTTTTATGCTCACCTTTTACTGTTGCGTTTTATAAACCAAAATGTATATAAGTAGTGAGGAAAACTATGTGCCATACAGTGAGATGAATTTAAAGGCTTTTTTTTGTTTTTAAATTTCTATATCCTCTGTTTGTTCCTGCCTGCTCAATAGCTCATTTTTCTCATTCTGCTGATCTGTGTAGAATAGTCCAAGAATTGCAATATATTTCTAATGGTGTCTAAATTAAGCCTTTGAATTTTTCAGTGTTTTTCTCCTTGAACACAATACATAAGGACAGAGTTTCAATAATCCTATTACTTGGTACAGAAATAAGCTATGGCTAGTGGGGTGTCTGATGCTTTCAACTTCCAATTAGTGACTCTGGCTCCTGCATATAAATCTGCAGAGTAATTTAGCTGCAGTTACATTCACCAGATAAGAAGCAGAAACATGTCATATCTTCCAAGAAATGAGATTTTAAAGTTATTATTATCTATAAATAATATTATTTACTGAAATCTGCCTCTTCCATTACATGTTGTAAATATAGAATACCTTGTGTGTCTTTAAGATAAATTCTTCTCTAAAGTGACTAGTAAACCAATGAGAATACCTCCGATTATTGGTAAAACTGTTATTAATTTCTTTATTTGAATTTACCCGGTTGCATATCAACATAAGTTAGACTGTGCTAATATTTTTTCTTCCACTGGAAAGAAATTCTTTGGATATTACAGAGTTTAATTTCTGCCTAGAACTTGGCAAGTATCAAGCACTTTAAAACTGTCTTATCCTTTCTCTCAGATACTCACCGATCTAATTTCTGAGCAAGGATATGTAGAGCAATAGATCTCAGTTATAGGTAAGTGTATGTATCCGTTAGGGATGAGAAAAATAATCTGTAAGAACAGAGACCTATTAATAGAGTTAAGTATCCAAGTACAGAACACCTTGGGTGTTTGGAAGTGACAATAACTAAGCACTGTAACTTGGCTAGAACTTGCTGCGATTATTTCTTTTGTCATATATAACCAACATCTTGATGAAGCATTATTTGACATTTGTACAAGGGTTTCACTAAAGCAATGTTCATAATACACTTCATATAGCTTGTGACCAACAGCTAATCTATTCAAAAAAAAGTAGACTAAGTGGGGTACAAGTTGTGCCGTTCTGATAGTGGGCAATAATGGAGACAAGGTTGGTAAACATGGGGGCAACCTGTGTCCATGTGATAGATTCAGAATAGTTTGAGAAAACAAGAAAATTCATTCAGTGTTTTAATTAGTGTGACTTTTTTCCACCTTTGTATAAACAACAAGGGAGTCACAACCAAATAATCTCTGTATTGACCTACAGGATAATGTTCAGTGTCAATGCCCTTTTGCAGGCATGTATATGACAACGTCATTTCAGATAAATTGTCTCAGGACTACACCTTGAAAAATAACCTGACTCAGTCTTTGCTGTTTGTGGTGGGCTAGCCTTGGTTAGAAGCCAAATTCCCACCCATGTGTTTGCTCTCACCCCCTCAGAGGGATGGAGAGGGGAAAACAGGGAGACAGGAATAAAAAATGTCCTGGGTCAAGAGAGATAGGGAGATCTCTTGCCAGTCACTATCACTGGCAAAACAGATTCTACCTGGGGAAGAAGAACTTCATTTCTTATCAATAAGAAAATATTTAATTAGAGTAGAGGGAAACAAAACGACAAACATGAAACCAACATCTTTCCTTCCCCCTTTCCCAGGCTCAACTTCACTCCAAACTCTTCTACTCACTTTTCTCCTGCACCAGTGTGAATATCTAATTGGCCACAGAGCACCCTCCAATCCTCCTTTGACCTTTGTGTTCACAGGACTGTTTCTCACACTTTTTTTCTCACTTGCTTCATAAATACACTTTTCCAGAGGGAGGCACCACCACCTTGATTGCTGGTCTCAGCTTTGCCCTGCAGTGGGTCAGTTGGAGCCATCCGGAAACACTTGTGTCCAGCACAGGACAGGCCCTGCAGCCCTGGATGACAGCACCTGGACAGACACCTGATATAACACCTAATCCAGTCAGTGAAAGTGGGTTAGTTTTGTCAGTTCCTAACTGTCATTCAATCAGAGATAGTTCATAGACTTATGAACACTTATGCCTTAAAAATCTGATTAGGAAGACTATTTGAAATCTTTAACAAATATTACAGATATCTCAGCAGATACATGCATCTGAAGAAAGGCATTCAGTACCTCAGATTTTTCTTCTTCATTTGTTACTATGTTTCTCCCTGCATCCAATAAATGATAGATTTTCTCTAGTCCTCCTCTTGTTGTTAATGCATCTATAGAAACATTTTTTTGTTGTTTTTTTATATCAATGGCAAATTTAAGTTCTAGCTGGGCTTTGGCCCTTCTGATTTTCTCCTTGCATAACCTCACAACATCCTTATAGTCTTCAAGAGTTGCCTGTCTCTTCTTCCAAAGATTATAAACTCTCTTTTTTTTCCCTGAGCTTCAACATAAGGTCTCAGTTCAGCCAGGATGGTCTTTGCTGCTGGCTTGTCTTTTTCCACATGGGGGCAGCTTGAGCCTGTACCTTTAAAACTTCTACCCAGAGTAGAATTTTTTTTTACAGACTAAAGGTGCACAAGCTCTTAATGTGTGATGTTTCAAACTGGGTGACATTGGTCTCATCGCAATGCTGAAGACTGTCTAAAGTGAGATGAGACAGGAACCTGGTGTGGTTGTTAGTGATTTCCTATTAAGTTCCTTCTTGACTTCTTCCAGGGGAGTACAGGATTGTTTGCATCCCTTTTAATAGGATCATGAAGTCTGTTCTCTCTTGAAATACTGTCTGAGACTCTTCCTCACATTATGTATGTGCAGAGACAGTGATATATCCTTTCTGGTGAACATACACAATGTGGTGGTTTTATTTTGGTTGGAGTTCTGGGTTTTTTTTGTTTTTTTTTCATTCATCTCCACTGTAGTCCTTTGAGACAGCAAGCTCTTGTGACAGCTAGAGACTGGAGAGAGGACAGTAACAGCTATTGGCAGACCCTTTGAAATGGAGTTGTTGCAGATGCCTGTCTGCAAAAATTATTGGCTTTTGGAGCTCTTGTCCTTGACAGAAGGTGGTACAATGAGGTACAATTCAAAAGCTGGGATCATCTGGAAGTATCTGATTTTAACCAGCTCTGTGCTGTTGGAAGCACCTGTTGGTGGCTTGCTTTTTACCTTGAAATCCTTAGAGAGAAAAGCACACCCAGCAAGGACTGCTAAAGCTGTCCAGTAAAAAATAATAAAACAATGCAAAAGAAATACCCCAGTTTTATCACTGTAATTGTCCATCTCTGTTCTTGAACTCTACAGCATACTTCTGTTATGCACCTTCAGAGATGGTGAAATGAGGTGAGATGAGAGAGTTGGTTCAGGGTTCTTTCTGGATCTCAGTAAGAAAAGACTAGGAGCAAACGACTTAGTAAAATAACTGCTTTAATACGACAGAGGAAGAAAAGGAATATAGATATCAAGTCTTAAACCGCTTCAGATGCTGGACACCTCACACTCATGAAACATCCAATGGAGCCCAGACAGGTTTTCCCATGGCATGCTGTGCAGGGCAGATCCTGTCTGTGAATGGAACATTTTCTTTCTGGTCATTAAAGCTGATATAGCACCTCCTACCAAGAAAATAGATCTGTTTATAAAGGATGTTCATATGAGAATTTGCTGCATTTTTAGCTAAAGCCAAGGTTATGCAGGTAGGGTATATGCTGGTGTGAAGCAGAAGCTGCCCACAGGCTCCTTTGTTACAGTGAGCTGTCTGAAGTTATTCTGTGGCTACCACATCAGAGGCCTGAAAATCACACTGTATGCAGCACAGCACAGGCTTTGACCTACTCAGATTAACTGCTGTGTGGATCTGTAATTCTTAAACATGAAATGATCTCCTAGTTGGGATCAATAAACTGTCTAACACAGTATACCAGCTTTCATTCCAGTATCTGCCTACTCTTTTATAAATCCAGTTCTTAGTCTAGCCAAAGTACTAGGGCATTGAACTTATCAAGATCATGAAGTCACTGTTAATCCCCCTTGGCATTCATGGCTAGATGATTCTGTGGCCTTAAAATCTGTGCAAGAAGTCAGCCTCTGACTAGCTACTTGCTGCATGCATCTTCCAGTAAATGTTAGAGGCAACCTGCTGAAAGCATTATCTGAAAGTCCAGTACTTCATTTTGGAGTACTCCTAAAAAATAAGGTTTCAAGACACGTTGGTTTGTTGTTTTTGGGCTTTGTTTGTTTGTTTGAATTTGTTTGTTTGTTTTGTTTTGTTTTCCAAATAATATTGGCAGTGTGTGTATCTTTAACTCAGTCAAGAGTTTACTACAAATCTACCAGTAATGTCAACTATGAAAGTTCTCTTTTGCTTCTTCTCATTGACCGTTGTGTAATGTTGCTGCAGAGCTTTAAAACAATGATTGTTTCATTCAGTTATAGTTGCACTTCAGTGATGGTTAATTAAAAATTTTCTATAGTTATTCTGAATGAGGACGCAGACATAGGATGTCTTTCTAAAACATAGTGTTATTTTATGTCCATTTATTTGGAGTTATTACAGAATTACTTGCTCCTGATGAAGGTGCCATTGTCTATTTACACAGCTGGCACATGTACTGGCCAATAGTCTGAGAGGGATGAAGGCTTGTGCATCATACAGCCCAAAGACAAACACAAATTCAGCCCTAAAAATAAACCATATCTAAAAGATCCTTGTCTGATTTATCTGGTCTCATTAAGGCAGCCGAAATGTCTTTCCGACCTCAGCTTAGCTCACAAGTTTTACCTTCTCACTGATCATTTTGTTCTGCTGAGTATTTTCATAGTTTTGACTTGAACTTGTAACAGGGTGTGACACCTGGAGTCCTAGTTTATATTTGTTCATGGGGGATTTGAGTAGATGGCTTCATATTCACTGTAGAACATATCCATGGATGATTTAATGGAAAACATGGTAGCTGTAATTTTGTTCCCAAGCTTATGTGCATCTGATGATAGGATTTGTAAAGTTGTATTAGTCTATGAACTAGTTAAGTTCTGCAGAATTTGGGAAATACTGAGTTGGAACCTCTGCCAGGAGGGATAAAAGGAAGGGAGGAGGTAATAGCCTTAGAAGGTACTACTCCTTTCTTTGCTTCTAACACAGGAAACACTGAGGTCTGTCAGTACCAGACATAGATATACAAAAGTTGGTAATTACTTGGGTAATTTTTAATCACAGTGTCCTTAAAGTGGTAAGCTAGTGAGTTAATTAATACCTTTCCAATAGAACAGAAGCAGCATAAGCATGACTTATGGAAATTGTTCCATCCTGCACCTTTTGTATCTAGTTTATTGAAGTCTGAGTTGGGTCACTAAGGTCCATAAGTCATCATTATTCAGTTATGTAAATTAAGCTGATGGTCTAATTCCCATTCCTGGTGGGCAGGGACACAGAAGCTTATACTAACTGTTGCTGGTGAAATAGTTCAAAGTCTTGGGGTTTGAGTTTCCACTTTGTTCTCAGGGGGCACTGTTCTCAAAAATTAGTGTGTTAAAAATTAGGCAAAAATAGGGCTTTGCTGAAGACTTTCTGGTCAGAAGGTATAAAAACTATGTCAGGAAGTTATGTGAGAGGGATACTGAGAGACTTATCCTGTATATCCAGAATTATCTGATAGGAATAAAAAACTCATTTGTAAAACCATAGAAATAGAGTCAGAGTGTTTAGTGATTAGATGATTAGAAGTTAAACAGAAGGTTCCCAGACATCTAAAACCTAGTAACAGTGACCAGACATCACTTGAAAAGAATGAACTTACCTCAAAAAGGTAAATGTAATTCTTCCTTTAAGTTTTGTTCTTTGTTATGAGTCTGTGTCCTAGTTTGAGCGAGAAAAGCACTAATTCTCTTCAGTGATTTTACTTTTTAGCTCAGTTCTTCTAACTAATTGCACTTTCTGAATTTAGCAGCCTGTTTTCATAGGCAGTGTCTGTTTCTAGCAGTGATAACACACCATGGTTAGAGTTAGTACCAAAGATCGTTGTGCAGACCAAGGCCACTACTTGATATTGTGTACCACATTGGAGGTGCAGAAAGTAAAAGGTCACAACTGCAGGGAGAAGTGGACAGGACAGGTGACTCTAAAATGACCAGAAAGGTATTCCATCCCATATACATCATATTCAAAGTAAAGCTGAGGGATCATGAGTGTCTCGTCCTTCTCTTTGCCCTCTTGGACCACTTTGCTGTCTTTTTTCGGTTTGACTCAGGTCCTCTTTCAGTTTCTTCCTCAGAGCATCTGAGGAGGACTCTGTCTATTCTGCCATCGATCCCCATCTGTGTGTTCCTGAATCCAGTACCAGAATCCAGCTCCCAAACATAGCTCCTGTTTGTCACTGGGCCCAGTGTGGGACTCTCCTGGTGCCTGCTCCACATCGTTAGTGGTGACATAATTACTGTCAGGGGGGTGTTGGGTTCGATACTGTTTTTGTAGATATTTGTATATATTCCATTTTTGTTATTATTATTTTCATTTTCATTAAAGCTGCTCTAGTTTCCTTTTCTAAATGATAAGTCTTTCTCCTTTATTCCCTTTCTCTTCCCCTTTGGGAAGGAGGGAGATTAACAGAGAACATCCATTATAAGATGCTGCCCTAAATCCAAACCGTGACAGTCTGACAGCATAGTTAGCACAGTGCTAACATATATTAACCAGAGCTGTACATAAGATTGTGGAAAAAAAAGTGAAAATAATCTGAAATTATGTAGTCAGAGATGTCAGCACCCTCTGAAAAACTTTGACAGTTCAGTAACACAAAAATGTCTGCCAAAATCTTTACACAGAGGATATAGCTGTCAAACCTGGTTATCCAAAAGTATTTATGGTGAATACAACTCTGGTAGGGAAGCTGGTGTCTGGTAGTCTACTGGCCTGAACTGAGAAGAATATCACTGGACATCTGGGTTAGAGAGGCAAAGGGTGCAGATGCTGAGCATCATTATGGATAATGAAATGATCAAAAAGAGTGAATAAGAGAGAGTGTGGTAGTAAACTGGCACTTGGTAAAGACTACCTGCTAATAAAAGATCAGAAAGACAGTGGAGTTTGAATAACTTGCAGAGGATTTGAGCCACCTCTGTTGATATGGTAATACAAATAAAGACAGTTATCATTAGAAGAAAAAATCAGAGTGAAAGGAAGGACGTCTTTAAAAGGTCTTTATAAACTGAAAGCAAGGTGTAGCATGCATCAAATAAAGCCAGGATATGAGTAAAATGAGAGAAAAAAAAAATAGGCTCTGAATATTACCAAGCTAAATATGGGCAAGTGGAGAAATGGCAGTGTCATGTCATGTAAATCATGGAACAAGATCCCTGGAGCACTTGGGTGAGGTATTGTCTCAGTTTGTATCTATAAGTAGAGGTTACAGAGCACCCATTGATACTGGAACTTGCACAGTCCTGTAAATAGATACATTCTGAAAAGACATCACTGAATTTTTGTTTTATTTTTCAATCCATTTGTGCCAGAGATCTTGCTGCATAATAGATGTGACCGTACAGTTTGCTAAGCAGGAATTTCTCATCTAGATTTATGAATGAATGAACCCATATTTCTGGGGGAAGCTGGTGATTGTAAAGTTCAACAAGTACCGTGTCAGGGTTAATGATCCACATATTTAAGGAGACTCTAATCCTTTAATGGGCTGGAATTGCTAAGACAAGAGTTGTGGAGAACAGATGCTGTTTGGTATAGCGATGTCTTTAACTCCAGAGCAAATACAGCTTAGTGTAGCAGAGCACCATCAATCACTGTGGCATGTCACAGAGGAACACAGGTGCTACAAGGGATCTGTTTGCTGAACAGCAGGATCTTGGTCATGTCACCATACGATTTAGACAGTTACACCCACAGTACTACACCATGTTGTGTCCTTCCCTGAGGAAGAAAATAGTGGGATGAAGTGAATGACTGTGAAGGATCCTTCTGTGACAGAGGAAGTTGTTTCTTTTCAGCTCAAATTTAGGCTAACTTAGGCATGACTTCGTTCCTTCAAATATTTTACCCCCAATACAGGGAGAGTCTTCCAGTGGTCTTACTCTTCAAAAACAACAACATTCACTGTTGGGATATTGCTACTTACCTCTGAATTACTTTATGAGACATAATACAATACTATATCCTTTTAAAGGTGAACATTCTTTCATAACAAATATTCTGAACAAGGGCTCTAATTAGGCTCTTGTGCATTTGTGAAAGCGAAATCTTTGAAAGGGAAACAGACTGAAAGATAGCCTCTGACACTAAAAAATATTTTGAAGACTGTTACAAAAGTTATTTCTTTTTTAACCATCATGGGAAGGATTGAAATGGAAAGAGATTTTCCATGAAAGAGTTAGAGCAAGAAAGACATTTCTATCAAAGAAAAGGTTACTGAGAACATATTTCTAAGCAACCCTAGGAAATTTTAAAGAGAGAAGTTAAATCCCAATGAAATTGGTAAGCAATTTATCCCTTGCTGAGAGTTTTGACCAAAGGATAGACAAAACCTTATTTTTTCAGTGAGACTTCTCTTTGCATGAGCAAGAAATCAGAATTCCCTATGTGGTACTTTATTCACAGCCCCTGATCAAGGGTCTCTGGCCATTGAGTTGCACCCCAGATTTAACCATGGCAATAAGAAAAGGAAGAAAAGAACAGCACACTGTGGAGGTGAGGGCCATGACAGTTCTTGTTTTGGGTGCTTTTAAAGCTGATCATCAAGTGCTATTCAACACCCATTAGGACCAGTCTTGTCCTAACATCTTCTACAATCACTTCTTGAGACTACTGGGAAATTACTGTTAGAGAATTGTCTACCCCAGAAATAGGAACTGTGTGAACTAGCTCATTTATGGTCAAGAAAAGACTCACCTATACATTTTTGTTTCTGCATTTTATATAGAATTTTCACTGTACCACACTGTGCAGGAGACATCATCTTTCCATTTTTCACAAGGATGTTATCAGTGTTCCCCATAATAGCAGCTGCACTGTGACCAAAATAAATAACGAAGTTATTATGTAGTGCTTCTAGTGTTTGAATTGAACAGTATGAAGACTGTCCCAGTGATTCAGCATATTTATTTTCCCTCAAGGCAAGAAAGTGGCTACTGCCAAAACTTGCCTGCTTCACTAGGAAGGGAGCAAGCATACAAAGATTACTCCTCCTTTGATACCTGAGCATCTGCCTCCAACATGCAAAGACAGTGGTGTATATCCAGAACTACATTTTGAGTAGAGTCAAGATACAGCTGTGTGTATGCCCAGATACCGAAGTGAGGTAAATTCTCAGGTCTTCTAGTGTAAACATAATTAGAACACATTACTGTCTTAACCTGTTCTTTTTCTGTTTCTTATTGTCTAGGCCTTTTATTGATGGAAGTTTACTTTTTAACCTTTTCTCTTTAGAAGTTATAGGCCCCACTATGACACTATGGTTATCCTTTAAGAATCCTTTAACTTCAGTAAATGTCACCTCTCTAGGCAAGAAGTGGTAGAGATTTTATTGGTTTTCTTTTTTCTGGTGGAACGAGTATGGGAGCAATAATATAACACCAGTAAAGTATATTGTTCTTGCAAAAATAAACAATTGGAGCTGCAACATGGATGACACCACTTAGAATACATACTTTTTCATTATTGGCAGATAGAAACAGTACGCAAATCCTCAGATGTGAGCAATGTTTTAGCTATTGGTCTAAATATTTCAATGTACTTTTTTGCAAAAATGTGCCAAAGTTTTTGAATGCATTTACACTGTCAGCTGCTACACATTCTAGGAAGTGCATTCTCATCTATGAATGTTTCACTTTTCTGAACATTCATTTCCTGAGAGGACAACATAATCTCACCTGTGCTCCAAAGACATGTAGGTTTCATATGACACATTGCCACTTACTAGTTGGAAAATATCACAATGTACTCTTGCAAACTTGGCGTGCTGATAGTCGACCTAGAAAGGGTAGCAATATAAAGTGCTGCATATACCAAATACATGCCCATCTTTCCTCTTAAAAGAACCAGAGCATATGATAAAAGGTGAAGATATGAATTTCACCTGAATTGTATCCTATAACGGAGTGAAGATACAGCAGTAATGAGCTCTTGAATCTGAGAAACCAGAAGTACTTGTGCTTCCAGATCTAGCCGTGTAGATGTTGCTATGTTTTTTTTTTTTAAATCTCATTCCAGCTACTTTATACCTCTAAGTGACATCTGAGTACATGGTATCTACATCTGGCTTCAGAAATCCTTTCACATAATGACAAACTTTGTGTAAGATAGTGATTTTTAGTCCAACTACTGGTCTTTATTTTTCAGAGCTTTGATCAGAAGAAACAAACTCTCAACTTGTACAAAGATTTTTAGTCAGGTGACCTACAGCTGAATGGGAGAAAAAGATGAAATGGAAGATTAGATAATAATAATTTAAAACAGAGAAGAAATGACAAGGACAGAAACTTCAGTGACACAAATGAAAGAGAAAACATGGGGATGAGTTCTGTATTGACTAGGATGAGATTCATATAGGAAATGAAGTTCGAGATTATAAAGAGTGGAAGTAAATCATGACAATAGAAAGGTCTCAGGGAGAGATTAATATCTTGAATGGAGGAAGAGAGGTATCATGGAGAATTACAGCTACAGTCCCGGGACAATCTGAAATTTGTTTTTAAGGTATGGTCTGGGATTGTGTTATTCTTTCTGTGTCACTGAAAGAAGAAAGATTGTTATCTGCTGTAAGTGGAAGTAGCTGGGAGATGTTCTGAACAATAAAATTTACAAATTAAAAAAAGGAAACTTACCTAAGCTTTGATGTATTAGAAAGAATAATTCTTTCAAAGCTTATTTGTTGGTTCACCATATTTAAATAAACTCTGTATCAGCAAAATGAGGAGCTTTCAGAAGAAAGATAGTGCATTTTGTTCAACTCAGTCCAAACGTCAATAGAGGCAGACTAATGCAATGTGTCAGCAGTACTTTGTACATTGTCTTCTTGTACCGGTGGACCATGATATATTCCAAGTTATAAATTTCACCATGTATGAATAAATGTTCCTTGAAATTTTTAAAAGCTTTTGCTAGTACATTTACTTCAGTGAGAGTAGAGTGGGGAGTGCTTGTACTAGAGGGTTACATGGCAGAACTAAGAAAACTGGTAACATGCAGAAAAGGAGTGGGGTAGCAGTCTGGAAAAAGGTATGATGGGGACACCAAACACTTTCTGTGAGTTTGCCTGAAGAAAGAACACCCTCTTCTAAGAGAAGATAATAAGGAAGGACCTGATTAGAGGGTGAAAGTTTTCATCAGCAGCTGCAGTTTTCAGGCTATGAGTTTGCTTGCAAGTTTCTGTGTACTGAAGGCTGAAAATCCCATGGAAGATGTGTACATGGCAAGAAAAATGATTATGACAATGACTTGAGAGTGAACAGATGACTTCAGGTCTTATGGTGTGGGAAGCACTGGGAAGTCGTGCTTGATGACTTAAGAAGCACACACAAATCAGATTGTTAATTCTTGCTTTAGACTTCAGGCAACCAAATCACATTTATCTTCTGTTCCTCTATCAAACAGGCACAAATAAGCTTGTTCCCAAATGTTGACTGCTATGGTAGACTGGTGGATGTTGCAAGATGTGCAGTGTGTAAGAAAGTGCATCAAGTCACTAGACATCATCATACACATCAAGTTCTCTGTTTTATAGCAAGTTTATGGAATTAGGTATTACCTATACTTTTCTGATTGAGAAAGAGAAGGGGGATGTTCCCTAGTTTTTTGTGTGATTTTTTGTGGGTGTTTTTTGTTTGGTTGGTTGTTTTGTTGTTTTTTTTTTCCCTGTATTTACTTTCATTAGGCTTAGAAAATCTTCACTGGAAAATCCTAGTTTGCTAGACTTTTGACTTCAAGTAGTATAAGAAATTCTTTCTGGTTATGATAGAGTGAAATAAAGTACAAAAAACAGAGATTAGGAAAAAAAAAGCATCACCCTTTCGATTTCATTTTCTTGAAGAGGATTTGAACAGCTGCCTTATTTGAATAGAAAATATTACCTTTCTTATGAAAATAAATTTTACCTCAGGCAAACATTGTACTACTTGATAATCACTTACCATTCTGATTAGCATCATAGAAGGGATGTTTTAATGTGGAGTTTAAATACAATAGATTAATTTAGTAAAATTAAAAATGCCTTTATCAATTTAAAATATTAAAATGGAATTAAGGAGTCTATACTTTCACTTTTATTTTAACAGAAAATGGTCCATTTACACATTTATTCCTCTGGAGCTGTTTGAATCAGAAAATTGAGGTTCAGTATTTCTGTCAATTAGCCTTTGATAAATACAGTAAACCCAGCAGTCTCTGATTATTAAATCACTGACAGAATAAATTTAATTTGAATAAAGTGAAATAAAACATAGAACATGGCAACAAACAAAAGGGTGCCCTGTTATTGGGTGAAGATGGGACAAATACCTTCAGAACAAATCATACTTGGCCCTCATCCTCTTTGTTTGAAACAGGATAACTCTGATCAAAAGCACTGTGGTGATACAAACAGTAACTAAAGGCAATATGTCATAAATAATAGTAAGTTTATAATAATGAACATAAATACAGACATACTGAATCAATCCAAAGTGAGTCTAGCACAGTATTCTTTCTCCCATAGTAGTCAAAATGGGTTCCCAGAAAAGGGATAGCAGAAGAGTAATACTCCACTTATCACTCTGATCTCTAAGTTTCGACCTGTTATAATATTCAGCATAGGGTTTGTGTCTGTTTTTTTATTGTCCAAGAAAGAAATTTACAAAGTGGTGTCCAGCAGAGTGCCACTAAAACTGGTAGAGGTGCAAAGGAGACATTGGAGAGGCTGGGTTTGCTCTTTGGTCAGAAGAGGGCACTAAAGAGTGACCTAGTTGAGGTACCTAATGGGAGTTTGAAAAAGGCACCAGAGTTTTCTGAGATGCGTAGCCCACAAGTAATTGGCAACAGTCACACCTTGCAGTGAGTGAAATTTCAAGGAAATGCATGGAAAATAATTTTTACTGTAAAAGTTGTTAAGCACTGGAACAGCGCAAAGAGTTCCACTGTCTTGAAGAATCACCCCTTTGGTTGTCTTTTAACTTCCCTGATAAGTTAATTTGGTTTCCTCTGTTATTACTATGAAAGGGAGAGGAAACAATCAAATGATATCCACTCTTTCCATGTCACTTGTGATTGTATGAACTTGTGTTATTTTTTTTCAGACTTGAAGACTCCTAGTGTAGTCACGATATTGTAAATAATGCTCATCCTAATACAGTTATCAGATGCCTATGTCTCTATGTAAGTAACTTTGTGATGGTACTAACAGATGGTGTTGTATAAGTCTCAGGACACCAAAAATACTCTTGCTTGTGGTGCTTTGCTGTATTCTTAAGAATAGTAAGAGGACTGCATTGCACCTTACAGTTGCTGCCTTATACATTCACCTTGGAATTGCAGTGCAGATCTTTTTTTCACACTTTAATGTCAAATTCTGAAAAATACTGAATTTAGTGACAGGCCTTCATCACCACCTCTTGACCAGGGGCTGTAATGTAGTACCTTAATCTGCTGGTAGTTACAGTGAGGATAGCACTAAGGCTGCTTGAGGTTTACTGAAACAACTTTTCAATTAATTTCTGAAGGAAATTTTACTGTTATGTTTATCTCTCAGCCCGATACACAGTTTTCAGTGAAAAAAGACTGTGTCTTTTTTCATCATTTTACTTTATCCCTTTACACATTGGCTGATCAGTGCTGCTTCATTCAAAAGTGCCTTTATTGCTCTCTCTTCTGTGGATTCCTAGTGTTTACTCTAAAAAGGTTACTGCAGTATGCCTGAAAGGAAAAACACATTGCTATTACATTTTCCAAGTATACAGTTAATATGTTACAGAATTTGCAAGACTGATTTTTTCATATTCCTAGCTTCTGTGAAAACCATTCACTGATTTCTACAAAGATACAGAATCCCAGATTCCTCCCTCCTAACTTAAGCTATTTAACTGAAACACATACATTTATGGACTTAGTCACCCTAGATTCTTTTAGACAATAGAAAGTGGTCAGTCTCTCTTCTCTCTAGAAGATGTTGCAACATTTTTAAGATCTGCATTTAATGACAGAATTGACATAGAATGAATCTGGAGTTTTGGTTTTTTTTTTCCCATATTTTGCAGTGCAATAATCTGCAGCATATATATGAACTATTTAAAATAAATTACACCGAATCTCTTTATAATAAAATATATTTATTTGCGGCTAAATAGAACAAAAACATCTTGGTCATTCTGCAAAGTTATCTACATGGTTGACCATAAAAATGAAGCAAGAGAAGAGATTCAATTAGTAGCAGTTGTTTGCATATGAAATGTTTTCAGCTCCATGGAGTTGCTGTTTGAGGTTATACTGGTATCTTTATTAGAAGGGCTGTCATAACACTGAAAATCAAAATAAAACCTATTCCTACTTATCCATTGTCCAACAGAAGAACTTGTTCAGGATCCTACATTTTCAGGCAAAAATGTAGAAAGTATTTGTGCTCAAGAGGATCATGGTTTTCATATTTCATGCCTAAGGAATGTGGTCACTGGTCTATGAGCAGGAGAATCACCTCCATGGTTCCCCTTCCTGTTAATAGCTGTAGTAAAATCCCTTTGCATTAGTGGCTCAAAAGACTTATTAATGCTCTCATAACCATTAACTTAATTTTTAACACCTGCACTTTTCATAGCCACTGACTCAAGTGAATTCTCAGCACAGCCTGGCTATTTGTTTTCACCTTACTTGGTTCATATTAAGTAAGGGAATGATTTATCCACAAGGGCTTAGGAAAGCACCTAAAGTGCACATTGATAAAATAATCTGATAAAAAACCCCAACCTACTGACATTTCCATTTTGAAACACATACATGCTCATTGCCTAATGTTAAGACAAACCAGGGATATAATCTATTGGTTTGGTTGCTTTCATGACAGTGGAGATCATCTGACTTTAGCAGTGTGGACTCTTTTATACATCATCACAGATGAGAGCAGAAACACGTTAATAGCTTTTTACATTTTATTTTTAACTTGTGCTTGGTCATGTTGCAGTACCATAAAATGTTCATTTCCAGCTTCTCTCAAAGGTAACTACTAATTTCAAGTCATTATCTACTGGTGCAGGAAAACTGAAAAGGAGAGTAGAAAAAGCACATGATACAAGTCTATTTTTATGTTGTAAACAACATGATTACTCTTCCCTTTTTCATAGCAGATTCGATAAATGTTGATTGAATTATCTAGCATTAGCTGAAGTGGACCTGGACAAAACAAGCAATAAGAATCCACAATAAGAATCAATGGAAATTATTTATTTCCTGGAGAGCAAATCAAATAACAGGGAGGATCCAATTAGCCAGTGATCACATCTAGTGGAAATCATTGTGCTAGTATGCTGCTTCCTCTAAGCTGAGGTCAATAGTCACATAAATAAACCGTGGCAAAAAATCTTTTCCTTTGTTTATTCACACTGAATCTGAAGCACATGTCCCTAGCACTGCATACCTCTGCAGACAGTAATGTACACAACAACCAAACTAGAATACTTACATATAGATGGCTACTGAGCTACTTATATGACGAGACCCTGATAATTATGTTATGAATAGAAAACCCACAACCTGCTACTCTCTATTTTGTACTCATTAATCCACTTTTTTCCATGTCCTCAGAGGAAACAGTAAACATTGCAGATTGCTCTGAAATGTAACACATCTGAGATCTCTTCAGCAGTGCCCAAATCTGAAATGAAATAACTAAATTAATATGAAGATTGCAATTACACCACTGTTACAAACTGATTTTCTATTCCCTCAGAACAAAACTGTAGATATCCATTTGGATTCCTGTAGCAGTATCCAGCCAAGTCCTGTCTGTCCATGTGAAGTCAGAATTCTGATTCTAACTCAGAATCAGCTTGTGGTGAATGCTAGCATTGAAAGATAGTTATACAAAAAGAAGAGCCAGGCTGCAAAAGCTTGTAATATTTGCTATTTAGAAAGTTTAACTAATGAAATAATGAAATAAATCTTGACATTGCTTTCAGTCTGATACTGCTTTCTTCTGTGTATTTAATATTACCATCAAAAGTTTTGAGTAAATCTTGAATTACTTTTATTTTTTCTTGACATCTAAAACCTGATTAGTTCAGGGTTATGTACAGAAGTGAGGTAAAGCTCACAGTTCTTTGTCCTGATAAACTCTTAGTGAGTAGAATACAGATACTGACAAGCATCCAGGTACAGATATTAATCCACAGGTCAATGAACCAGTTGCTTGAGAGATCTATGTGTGTCTGTGAGGCAGTAGCAGCTGTCAAGCTAGACTAGCTAGTAGGTATGACCTTGAGGTTGGCTACTGGGAAGTCTAGGCCATCTACAAAGGACTCTGTATGTGTGTGGAGGCTGTGAGATCTGCTAGCAATCTTTGAGGCTGGTTATATATGGGACAAGTAAGAAGAAGATGGGACCATTTGAACCTTGTTAATTTAGCTCTTAACCTGAGCCGGCTATTTCAAATTTATGTGAGTGCTGTTTGTAGTATCAACTCTAAAGGCACTGTTTTCACGTTGGGGTTGATCTGTTGGAAGTTGGCTGATTTTGTACCAAGTGTGTACAGACTGTGTGTGTGTTCAATCCCACTGCAGGCTGGATCTAGACATCAGGAGCCACAACATCTTCACACCTAGGGACCAGGAAAGAGAAATTGCTGTGTGTCTTGAAGTCTAGTAAATTTGTTTCAGTGAACAAGAGAGGAGAAATTATGTTTGTCTCACTAGGTGCATCCTGTTGCTGCACTAGGTTAGGCTGCTGTTTAGCATCCTACAGAATTTAATTAAGAAATAACTTCAATTTGGAAAGAGCCAGCATGTGTAGTGTCAGTGAAAATGTCACTCATTCTTCTGTAGATGTTCCAGTGTCCAAAAACTTAAAAAAAAAAAAAAAAAAACTATGCCCCAGT
>VWZY01001631.1:191210-207206 GCA_013399075.1 Chloroceryle aenea | reverse complement strand
ACTCCAGGTGAGGTCTCACCAGGGCAGAGTAGAGGGGGAGGAGAACCTCCCTTGACCTGCTGGACACACTCTTCTTAATGCACCCCAGGATGTCATCGGCCCTCTTGGCCATAAGGGCACATTGTTGTTCCATGGATAACTTGTCATCTATCAGGACTCCAAGGTCCTTTTCCACAGAGCCACTCTCTAGCAGATTGCCTCCTAACCTATACTGGTGCATTTTATTGTTTCTTCCCATTTCACGTAGTCCCAGGGCAAACACAATCTCCATTCCCCCTGCCCCATGCATGTTGGTGTGGCTTTGGGAGGAGGGACAGGATCTGAGTGCCAGGTTACCATCAAATTCCCCAGGCTGTTCTTTATCCCAGGAGCTGCCAGCCATGGGGACAGCAGGGTGCTGATGCCACGGTGGGGAGAGGCAGGAGTGGGAGGAGGACTCTCAGGCAGGACAGGGGGATTTTTTTCTGGACAGAGTCCCTGTGTGTGTGTAGGGCTGCCTGAAGCTGTGCCGGGGTGGGAAGCCAAGCTGCTGCAGGAGCCTCAGCTGGTTGGGGATCCCCCTCCACACAGGACAGCCACAGAGAGAACAGGGTGAAGAGCTGATTTTCAGACATTCCACCTGCAGTGAGCCTCTGATGTTAACTATGTCTCACTGCAGGCTGTTCCAGAGCAAGGGATCCCTCCCTGGGGCACATCCAAACCCTGTAAGCTGACCCCCCAGGGAAGCTGGAGGATGGATAAGGGGTAGACAGCACAGACAAGCCTTGCTTCTGTCCTCTGCCCTGCAAACCATGGAGGAGGAGGGAGGAGAGGGCAGGGAAAGTGTTGCACCCCCACAATTTCCATGTCACGTAACCCCCACTGCTGCCCAGCTCCTTCAGTCCCCTACATCCAGTGATCACCAGCACAACAGGCAGCAATAACCAGATCACTCTGCCCCTCTTCAGGAAATGCAGTCACCTAATTCTCAGCAGACATGGATTAACAGCCTTGGAATATTTATTTGAACACTTGTTGAGTTTGAAACTCAAATCCACAAGTATTTTTCTCCCACAACCTTGTAAACCATTGGGATTTGGTGCCCGCTTTCATTGCACTCATCGCTGTCTCTCCCCAAGGGCTGCCCTCCCCTGAGGGAGAAGCTCAGAGGAGAAGGGGCTGTAGGACAGCCAGGAGAGGTGTTTGGTGATGATTTGGGCTGAGGGTGAGGCACGGTGCTGATGGAGACAACAGGATTGCAGGCTTGCTGGGGTGCCGGCCATGTCAGCCCCACTCCCATAGGTATCACCAGGAGTCCCAGACTGGGATGCCAGTGCTTTTTGATTTGCATGATTCTTCCCCTGTGACTCACATGTGTGGGTGGCCTGTTATTTTCCTGTTTTATGGGATCTCCAGCCCTGGGGAAGAACTGGAACCCCTGCCAGAGCCATCGCCTGTCTGGCTCCTGAGGATGGCACAGGGCCCTTGTCTGGCCCCAAGAAATGATGTCAAGACCCTGCCCTGCGGTCAGTCTGTGAGTGCCTGGGGTGAAATGTCCCCTCAGTCTCTCGTCCTTCTTATCCCAGCCATGCAACTGCTTTATCTCCCCTTCCTAAAGCCTAAGAGCAGGCATCCTCTCTGCTTTGGTGGAACATTTCAAGGCTTTGGTGGGAGAGGAAGGAGATTTTCCCTGGCAATCAAGTCTCATCTGAGTCTGCCTTTCCTGCAGACTCACAGCTCCAGAGGCTGTCTCTACACCTGAATGGCTCCAGGACACATGTCCCCAGCTGCTCTGGACAGCAGTCCTTACCCCAGAGATGATACTGCCTGCTGAGGCCAGCTCACCCTCCTGGCGTTGTTCTCAGCTTGGTGCCTGGATGCTGGGGTGGGATGCACCAGCAAAGGCACAGGCGATGAATCTTGTCTCTTCGTACTGTTCCACTACTGTGAGTCATCAGGATTTTTGTCTGCTTATCTGGATGTGCAGAGAAGCCACAAATAGCTATGCTGGGATTGTGTAGACCCAGCAATCATCCAGCC
The DNA here is from genome assembly GCA_013399075.1 of Chloroceryle aenea. Classification (NCBI taxonomy): domain Eukaryota; kingdom Metazoa; phylum Chordata; class Aves; order Coraciiformes; family Cerylidae; genus Chloroceryle; species Chloroceryle aenea. The sequence goes on along the minus strand of VWZY01001631.1, from coordinate 205,187 downwards.
ACTACTAATCCCTCCATCTCTACCACCATGCTGCCTGCCTGAGCCTTCTACTCTTGATGGTCTCACTTGTTCCTCACACCAGTTTTCTCTTTCCCATGACAACTCTCTATGCTTTTCCACTTTTTTCAAGTCAAACCCTGACCATCCCTCTTCACTACTTCCTTCATCCATAAGAAGGCAAAGCACCCATCACCAAGTGAGATGCTCACTGTCTGCTTTGGTTCACTCCCCATGTATATAAATGCAGAGAAACCTGAGCGAGCTCATTTACCATATGTGGTGGTGCCACATGTGGGATGTCCCCGTGGTTACATTTATTCCAAAGAGGAGATTGAGACTCCCAAGGCTGTGACTCCATAACAAAGAGCTACTCCGCCACCTTCCCAGGCCAGTGTGTTTCAGCTGGTTTCTGTTGAACTGGCATACCTCACTGTAATTTCTGCTGGTGCAGTTGACTTCACTAAAGAGAAGGACAGAAGAAATAAAATGAAGGGAAATAGGGGTCTCCAGGAAGCAATGACTGCTGCAAGAGGAGGATGCAGCAGGGAGAACATGTCCTACAAGGACAAGAGCAGATGAGGGAAGATGTGAGGTGAGCAGAAGACATGAAACTCAGATGCAGACATGGCCAAAGTGTTGCTTTTGTGCTTGCTCCAAGCTTTTCTGAAAAATGCTTCTGCTGCTGCTGCTCTTGAGAGCCGTAAGTATGCAACTCTGGGACCAAACCCCAGGATCTAGCTATTTCCCTCCATGTGCATCCTTCCACCCGTTAAGCATTATTTTTATCTCAGTCTTGGTATGCAGTTCCCTGTTTCTCAGCCTTTGGCTGCATTGTCTTTGCATGAACCTGTATTTTAGAGCCTGCTCAACAGGTCTGTGGGGTCCTGCCCTGAGCAAGCACTGGCTGAGGGGGGGATACATAGTGAAATTGGGATGACTCTTGAGCTGGGAGCCAAGACAGCACAGCTCCCAGCCGGGAGTCACTGCACCTGGGGAAGACAAGGGTGCCAAGTCCCTTAGGACAGGCATCCCTGCAGGGCACCTGTGTCCTCACTGATCAGACTCTGTCTGCATTAGGCATCACAATTTCAAAGTCAAATCAAGGACCTGTGTGGATTTTAGTCTCCTTTCAGACACTGTGTCATCAGAAAAAGGAAAAAAAAAAAAAAGTCTGGTATAACCTCACCAGTGGAATCATTCAGTGAAAAGCCACATAAAAATCTCATTATTCTTTCCCCCTACTCCATCCTGGACTGTCCCGTGCAGCAGACTGGTGGAAGACAGTTGCACAAGCCCCTGATGCCTACAGGCGTTGCTGGAAATACACTGCTTTTCCTCATTGCAGTGTTCAAGAGAATTTTGCATCCCATCTCTGTGGACAACTTCTGGAGCTGGGATAAAAGTATCTGAGGAGTCCCTGGAAGAGCGATGTGAAACCACACCTGTCTTCTCCTAGGGCTCTGACTGTTGAGCAATTGCCACCTAAATTTTCTCCAAATTAGGAGCACTTATGTGAAGATCTCCTGAGCAATAAAACCCATTGAGCTCGGTCAAAGGCTTTTCAAAACCAACGTGCATCCAAGCTCAGCATAATCCCTCATTATAAACACTCATAAGCTTTATGCAAATTGTCACACTACCAAAACGCTTAAGGTATGAAAGAAGATTCAAACAATATCCATGCAGCACTCTTATTCCTCCTTCCATCAGCTGAAAAAGTTCTGCTTGATGATACGTGGTATATTAAAAAGAGGTTCGACTCAATTCCTGACATCTTTTTCCAGAGACACCTGCCTGTGAAACAATTATTCTCCGATTCTCTCACGTGTTCAGCTGAAGTCTTGGGTCCGTCTTTAGGAAGAGGTTAGCGTGGAGCTCACTGTGCTGTGGGGCTGCCGCCCCGGCTGGGGTTATCCTTGTCTTCTTCTAGCTGACCAGCTCATGGACATGGGACCTGCAGGTCTCTCCATGCAGAAGCAGAGCAAAGCTCCCTGCTGAGCAGTGGTCCAGCTGTTGCTCTTGGCTCTGTATTCGGAGCATATTGGGAAATTCTAGTTTCTTCTTCATGCCCTTATTATTGTATTAATATATCTTTCCTGATGTCTCTACCACAGGTCTGAGTGTCCACCACACTTGATTTCTCTGGGAAATGTTAGGATGCTTTTCACCACAGCACCTCTGATCAGTGCTCAGTCACAGGTCTGAGCAAATCTGGGCTTCCAAATATCTGCATGTCCAGAGGAAACCTGGGTAACACTGCACTGCATTTCACACCAGAAGTGATCCTCTTTGATGGGGCCAGGGATGCTACTGGGAGCATGGCTGCAGGACAAGGTGCAGCTGCATCCAGGGTGGTATGCAATTCCCTGAGCCGTCCTACTGTGCAAGCAGGGGGCCATGGGTGTATTCAGCTCCTGTTATTGATAAGGCTCACACGAGGCAAACGTCATGCTTGTACATATGCATGTCCATGTGTGCAGGCAGCAGCACAGAACAAAATGTTTCTGCTTCATCATTAAGAGATACAGCCAGATAGAGACACATCACATCTCACTAGCACCTGGGTTCTCTTGTCAGCACATACTTACTTGTGTAGCACCCCTTCTGTCACTTGCACTTGTAAAGAGCGAGAATGAAGAGCTCAGTGCTTGAGATCTGGTTTTGCCCTGGTGTATTGTAGGATTTTTTTGCTCTTCATTGTCACCCCTAAAACATTGGGTGAGTTGGGTGTAGGGTGACCATCCACAGGAGCATCCCCCAAGAAGCTTGTCTCTGCCTTTTTTCCATGACTCCACATCTTTCCTCCTTAGCTCACCCCACAAAATTGTTGAAAAAATGCCATTTTGAAATGTCAAACCTTCATGTTCCCACCTGCTTGAGGGAACAGGGGAGAAGATGGCTTCTGCAGGAAATCCTCCCTAAGCAGGTATTTGTTGTGGGGCAGCAGGAGAGGTTTGAGGTTGAGAAACTTGCCTTTGGGCTGGTCACAGTGAACTACACACTTATATCAGAACAGCGTGGAGATGAGCAGCAGAAACTCCCATTTCACACAAAAAAGAACCCTCCCCCTCCCAGCAACAAGTTACCTCCAGAGCAGGTTCCCATCCAGACCAGAGGCACAAGGAACACCAGAAGACTCAGGCTATGATGTAGCATGACTTTAATGAGAAGGAGAATGAACCAGTTCAGAGTATAAGTGCATTTCCAGCGCTCGGTAAAGAAATGGATGAACCCCACTCCGGGACAAGCTGACCCCTGCAAGGTGTTCCTCTGCCCCACTGCCCCATGACTATCATCCTCCATCTGCAGCCTGCTATAAGCATTTTCTCCCAGCCAGCAGCAAATGCTGTGTAGCACCTACATGGAAATATAAGGTAAGGTTTAGCAAAAGAAAGGTATACAGAGGCATGGTCTCCAGTGACAAGCTCACATGGTTCCCCTCCTCCTGGGGGGGCTGTGGGTGCCCCCCACAGCTGGGAGTCCCATGGACGTTTCCTTAATTCTCTTCCCCAGTCTCGGTCCTGTGCTTCGTTTGTCCTTCCCAACGTAGCTGCTCCGCTGGCATCGGTGGGAGGAGGTGATCATCAGGCAGATCCCTACAGCCCACTGCCCAGGCACAGCAGTCCCACCTTCCCCAGTCCCCGGGGACCGCTGGAGGCCACAGGGACCCCGCAGCACCGCAGGTAGCTCCCAACTGCTGCCGATGCTGTGGACCCCACCGTCGTGTTCTGCGGGTAGGAGCTGAGAATGGGCCCAGGCAGGGTGACCACGACAGTGGGGGGCTGGATGACAGTGGTGGAGTCCCCACAGCGGCGGAAGCAGGGCTGATTGCAGCTGGTGGCCAGTGGCCGGGGACTGCAGGAGGAAGGCAGGCACAGGTCGTAGCAGGACATCGCTCGGCAATGATGTACACCTGAAAGCCAGAGCCAGGGCATAAATGCAAGGCAGAGGCTGATCCATCCCTCCCAACTCCTCATTCAGCAGTTCCCATAATAAGAGGTGCAGGAGAGATGGCATGAGGGGGAGGTTAGATGGCTTAGAAACCCCAAAGGAAGGTTTTCCAAACGGGCAGGAGCCAGCTTCCCCCTTCCCTCACTCATAGCTCACACAGAAAAAAGAAAGGAGTTTAGTCTGAGCTGCATGTCTGGGGGTGCTGGAGGCTGAAAACAGACCCACTCCTGCACGCTGCCTGCCCTTGAGCTGACAGCAAGCCTTCAGCAAGTGAAACGCCCACTGAGATGCATGTGGTTGTAGCAAAACCCACTTAAAGCAATACAATGTGTGCAGGCTGGAATTAACAGGAGTTGAGCTATCCCATCCCAAAATATAAGGGACTTCTGATGCCTTTCTGTAAACAGACACATCATCCCTGCAACCTGAGCATGTACTCTTCTGTTTTTTCTTCATCAAAGAAAACCATTCAGGATACACCCAGCTACACAGTTACAGACCCTGTAACCCCTGTATCCCACAGCCCCTTGCACTCCTTGTTTTGGAGGAGAAATAAACCCTTCCCTGACATCCTCTGCAGCTGGGAGGGAGGCAAGTAACAAACCTTGAACTCCCTTGGAGGACTGGGCAGAAGGCATCAGTGAAAGCAACAGCTCAGTGGGGAGGAGACAAAGCCCCTCTCGACTCACCTAGACAGAGGTGGCGGCAGCGGCAGCTGGGAGCAGGTGGTGGGGACAGGCGCTGTGCGGGGTTTTATAGGGTGCCCCAGCCCCTGGGGGGGTGAGTACATACCTTCTGCCTGAAACTCCCCAACAACAGGCTGTTTTCTCCTGGAAAGTTCCCCTGGCTGATTAAACAGTTCCCTCTTTCATCTGTCATGTTTTGATTCCATTTAATACTGAGTAAGATTGAAATGATTTGGGCTACAGACATTAATTAACTTGCCAAAGAGCGCTTACCTAAGGCCAAAGTACATTTTAGGTCCTATGCCACCAGGCAGGAGAGTGTTTCAGCAGAATTTAGGGCAGGCAGATCCCTTGTGCATCACCCCACCTTCCTCTGCACACAACCAATTCAGCTCATCAGGGCACCTGAGGTGAGCTTGGGGATGGCGCCTGAACACAAGAAACGTGAGTTTGTAGGTAAACCCTGTAAAAGGGGTCTCCTCAATGGCAGGAAAAACAGAGGGGCTGCAGGGGAGAGGGTGCTCGGGGCCGACGTGCAGCTGGGAGGGAAATCTCAGAGGACAGTTCTCCTTCCCCAGCTGCCCAGGTACTACAGATACAGATATGGGGACTTGTGCTAGCCTGGCATGAGAAATTTGTTAATGCTGTTGGATCCAGTTAGAGGATTTGGACTTTTTTTTTTTGTTATTATTCCTCATTCCTGGGGCATGAATTCTACTTGGAAGACACATCAGATTTTAAAAGCAAAGTAAGCATGGGCTCTAGAGTCCACCCTTGAAGGTGACGTGCAGCAAAACTGACTGATTGTGCACCGTGAGCTGATTTCAGAGGCCAAGAGCCTTTCCATCCTGCTCTTTGGAGGCAGGAATTCACAGCTATGCTTCCTTGTGATGGAGTGACATCATCAGGACATTTTTAATTACAGGCTGTGGTGTCACACAGGATTGCTGTGCCAGAAGCCTGTTAGCTGCTAAACAGCCAGGGAGCAGCAGAAGTTCTGACCTGCACTTAAATGTGAATCACCTGCATTTTGGGGAGATGGAATCTCTGATGTGGTCCCAAGCAGGGGAATGAGTCATCAGGCTCTAGGGGTAAGGAAAGTCTGAAGGTTTTTCATTTCACACCAGCAAGGCCTAGATGGAGGCACAACCATCACCTACCCTGGAATAAACCACACCAGTACCAGGGCACATGTACTATGCATGTTTGAAGCTGGGGTTTCTCAGCATCACTGCTAAAGACATGCCTTGTAGGGCTTTAGGGGTCATTTTAGTTCCTAGGGTGACTTGGCCTTGCAAAGCCCTGGCTGACAGCACTGAATTGTCCCTAGTGACTCCTCCCTGCCCTGTCTGCTAGAGCAAAAAAGCCTTTCAGAGGCACTGGGGTCAAGCTCACCTATTTTAAACATCATCCTGGAAGGGGAAATAGGAAATCAGCTTTGTCAAGGTGCAGTGAGGAGATGTGCTTTAGACAGAAGTGACCTTGCAGCCTCCTGGAGTAAGGCAGGAGGCTGTGGGGTCATCACAACCTCCTACATATCAATTTGGTGAGCTTTTATTCTAAGCTTTACTTCCTGAGGTTTCATTTTAAGTTCTGCCTTGTTGCTTTTTGAACCACACATGAAAAACGAGATGATGCCACAGGTGCACCTTGGACTCACAGCCTAAGAATTAAACCCTTCTTTTGCCAGTTAGGGTTTCTTCCTCTTCACTAATCATCTTCAATCTCTATTTTTTTTTTGTGTGTGTGTGTGTACCTCTCTTCATTCCTATGATCCCAGGGAAAACAGCCCTTCCTGGGGGACTCCCTTACAGGCTTCTAGACTCAGGCTGAGATTTGCAGCCTCACAGTACCTGAGTTTGCAACTTAGTTTAAATACTTGAGGTTCTGCTCACATTGGACCATTTTATGCCAGAAGATGCAGCAACACTTGAAAAAAAAATGCATGGGGATACTTAGAGAGGGCATATTGCTGAATGTGAGTGGATCTGTGTACCGAAACAAGTCCTCTGCCTGGAGAAGAGGGCAAGGGGAAACAAAAGCCACATATCAGGAACTTAAAACAAGAAGATGTGTGTAATGACTGAGATGAAACCAAAGGAAAACCACAGGGGAAAGAGCCTTTCCTGGAAATGCAGATATTTGGGAGAAAGCCAAGGACTGTTTTCTTCCAACCCCTATTCATTTCAGGGAATGAGCACTTTCTGCTTGAGATGTGACTTTCACTGGAGGAACCACAAAACTGAAGAATTTCACCAAACACACACACACCAGACCCATTTTCTTAACTTCTGCAAGGGATGCAGGATGTGTGTCCGTATCAGCCCTGGCTCTTCCTGCAGGAAGACAAACATGGCCCAAGACCAGTGTTTGCTATTTCCCTTCCCATTACCAGTCCCATCAGAACTTTGCACCTCCAATTTCACTGCTCTGCATTTTGATGTCCAACAACCCAAGGGCCAGGTGTCTCCAAGCCTGGATGGAGAGTGGAACTTTGTCCCTGCCCTAAAATTTCTCCTGAAAGCCAAAGGCAAAGGCACATTTTGTAGCAGTAACAGCCTCACTTCATCCCATCTCCAAGGAACACCTGCATCCAGCATGCTCACCTGGGGCTTGCCTGTTGCTGGCAACAGAATGTGGTGGGAACACCCCCAGGTGTCTGATGGGCCAAGTGGGACTCCCTGGTGCCAGGAGGCAGCATCCTGTCGCAGGCAGACCTGGGTGGCTGCCCCTCCACAGCAGCCATGAAGCATCCTTGGCTGCCTGCACCCTTGCTGAGGCAGACTTGGGGTGCTTCAGGGCCACCATGCGCAATCCGGGGAGCGGAGCCCAGTCAGTGCTGCTGGGGTGTACCAGAATCTGGCTGCCGTGTGCCACCCTGGGGCTGCAGATGATCCAGTTTCATGCCGCCACACGTCTCCTATAATTACTAGGTCCCTGGGTGGGCTGATGCTCCACAGAGTCACTGAGGCTGGCATGTCAAACCTAGGAGGCCTCATCCTCTGTGCACTGAAATCCACATACTTTCCCCAGGAAATCTCCCCCATCTCTCTTTCAGAGCACCTGGTTGTCCAGGCACAAACTGCCTTTCCCAGGGCAGCATTGATGGCCAAGCACTGTGGCACCTCATGGCAGTGGGACAAGACAGGGCTGGTGTTTCCCTACAGCTGGATCACTCTTTCTGGCATGGGGGATGTGGGAGGAAACAGCTCCCAGCTGGTTCCCTGGGACAGCTTTCCCCAGGGAAGGAAAGATGGCCTTAGGGAAAGTCAAAAAGCCAGTGCAGGGATGGCAGTTTTGCCAGCTAAGCTGGAGAGTTCTCATCTTGCCTCCAAGCCATGGCAACACTTGACCACATCTTCATCTGTGGAAAGAAGGAGTGGGACAGGGAAGACATCTGCAAGGCTGGCACAACATGTTTCTCCAGCTATTCTGAAGCAGACATACTCTTGAAAAACACAAGAATTCCCTCCCTGCATGTCTGCCAGGATTTCAGCAGTTAAAAACCACACAGCAGGTGGACTTTTTAATCTCCTTCCTCTTCATCATGTGTAGCTCATCCTCTCCTCTGCCCAGGAACCTCCACTTCCAACACTGCTGCAGACACAGGAGGGATCTGCCAACACACAGCAGCTACACCAGTCTCAGAAAAAGCACCTCTGGGATGTGGTGATAGCTCATCAAGACCCAGCTTTGTCCAGGGATGGCTTTTATCTCCCATCAGCACCATGGGGATGCCCAGGGCTTGTGTGTGAGATGCAGAAAGGAATAAATTGGCTGACAGAGAGCAGAAGAGAAAAAAAGGATAGCATGGGCTCGGAGTGTACCCACACTGCTGTCCAGCCAACCTGTTGCTGACCTTCCCAGCCCATGGCTTGGTGCTTTGTCTCCTGGAGAAGATGTAGATGGCCGGTAGGAAAGTGGCTGGCAAGTGGCTTCAGGCAATGATGCCCTACTCTGGCACGGAGCGTGGAGCCCAGCACGTTGCACAGAAGGGCAACACAAGTCCCTGAGCAACTGGGAGCAGGTTGGGCAAGTGGGAGCAGAAAGCCACAGACAGGTGTGTATTTAACACAGCAGAGCAAAACAGACAGAGGTAGGAGGAAGCCGGCCATGCCAGGGACTGCAACAAAATGCATGCCCCTAGCTAGGGGGTCCCCAGGGGCCCGACGAGGGTGGGATTCGAACCCACGCGTGCAGAGCACAATGGATTAGCAGTCCATCACCTTCACCACTCGGTCACCTCGTCTCTTGTTTTAACGTTTTTTTGAGGATTTTTTTCTACTTTTTTGAGCAAAGGGTACAAACCTGTGGCTGCGCATCTGCTGGAGAGCCAGGCTGGGCAGACAGAGACTTGGCAGCCATCTCTTTGGGCATCCATTGCCAGGCACAGCCCCTGTAGGGATGTGGCACAGACAGGGCAATGCTGCTGGGCACGGGGGATCAGGCAACCTCCCCAGCACTCCTGCCAACACTTGCCCCAAGCAACCTGGGGAAGAGAAACAAGGTTTTCCAACACCCCCCAGTGCTTGGGCAGGGGATGGAAGGGGCCATGGGCATATCCCTGCAGACTGCGGGTGCCAGGAATCACCCCCAGGCCAGTTGTGCCCACAGGAAGTCCCAGAGCTTTTCTGGGGGACCTGGGGTCTCTGGCAGCTCTGCAGCTGGAAGGGATGGGGGTTTGGGAAGTCAAAAGTAGACAGCAAAGCAAGCACTCTCCTGCTGAGCTACAGCCCCCTGCATGGGTAGGGATGTGGTGTGGGCAAGTCCTCTCATCCCCCCACTGCTGCCCCACTGCCCACTGCTCACTCTGCTCTGCTACCAGGATCCTGACCACAAAAACTTCACCTGAGGGCTCACACTGCCGGCAGCACCTGCTGTGCTTTGTGGTTCCCAGCACTGCTTCTGCCTGCCCTTTGCCACGCCTGCCTCCTTCTGCCTCATCTACCACCATCTGCCCCCCTGCCATACACCTGGCAGCACCTTGCTGCCAGCTCTGGGAGCCTGTCCTGCCCACGGGGATGTGCCAGTCAGGATGGAACAGTGACCCCAGTCTGCCAGGCACCATTGCCCTCTCCATGCCTCAGTTATACCCCAGTCCCACGCACTGCTGGGGAAGCTGGGTGTCCAAAATGAGGGCTCGTCCGGGAGTTGAACCCGGGACCTCTCGCACCCTAAGCGAGAATCATACCCCTAGACCAACGAGCCAGGGTGACCAGGTGCCCGGGCACCCCCATACTGTGCTGGACGCTGGGGGGCACTGCTGACCACGGCCCCTGGGCTGCCAGGGCCACTTTTTGGGGGTGGCTCCTGACAGCAGCCCCTGGCCAGCACAGCAGGGATGACGGGGTGTGCGGGATGCACCGGGCACCCCAGAGACTGCCCCACTTCCCAGGAAAATGGGTCAAGAGAAATGAGAACAGAACTGGGTGGGGGCGGGAACAGGGGAAGCCAGGTGTGCACAGGGATACCCATGGTACCCCAGGAACAGGTTTTGATGGCCCAAGGGCAGGAGCAGGACAGGTCTCACCAAATTGAGGCCCCATCCCTGGAGATATTCAAGGTGGGGCTTGACAGAGCTCTGAGCAACCTGCTCTAGTTGAGGATGTCCCTGCACTCAGCAGGGGGGTTGGACCAGATGATTCTAGAGGTCCCTTCCAACCCAGACAGTTCTATGTTTCTACGTTTTTAAATTTTTCCAGGTTTTGCAGACCTGGAAGAGGTCGGGAAGTGGCATTTTCCTGGGATGCTGAATGGACTCCCCAGCACCACCCTGTGCCACATCCCCAGGGAGCTCGGGGAGCTGATGGCTGGAAGGCAGAGGGGAAGGAGATGGCAGTGCCCTGGGCAGCCCCCAACAGTGCTGGCACCACTTGGGCCATAGTGCCCAGGGCTGTGAGGGCCAGGACGGGGTGTAGGGGGCCCCTGGGCACCCTGGCTCGTTGGTCTAGGGGTATGATTCTCGCTTCGGGTGCGAGAGGTCCCGGGTTCAACTCCCGGACGAGCCCCTCTTTTGGGCATCCATGGCCACACACAGCTCCTGTGTTGATGGAGCAGAGATGGGGTGATGCTGCTGTGCACAGGTGGCCTCCCCATCTCTCCTGCCATCATTTGCCAAATGCCCTGTGTGAAAGGGATACAAAATGTCCCAAAACCTCACAGCACCTGAGCAGGTGAGGGAAAGGGCTGCAGGCATTTCCCTGCAGTCTGCAGCTACCTGGAATTAGCCCCAGGCCAGTCACACCCACAGGAAGCCCCAAGGCTTTTGGGGGGGGTTCAGGGGCTCTGGTAGCCCTGCAGAGCATAGAAATGGAGTTCTTGGAAGTCAAAAGTAGATGGAGATGCTGAGGGTTGAACCCAGGCCCTCTTATATGCAAAGCAAGCACTCTCCCACTGGGATGTACCCCTCCACTTGTGTGTGCCTGGGGAGCTGGGCAAGTTCCCTCACCTTCCACCACTGTCCCCCTGTCCAGTGCTCATTTTGCTCTGACCCAAGGGCCTCAAAATCAGACCATCATGGCTTGGACTCCACCATCCTTATTTCTGCTCCTAAGGGGATCCATCCGGGTCATGGTGACCTGTCCTCTCGAAACACTCTTCCCATCCTCCCATCCCCACTGCATAAGAGGCTGTTGCCCTCTCACCACGTTGTCCCTGGTCCCACTGCAGCCTCACACATCAGCCAAGGAAGGCAGGTCCCCAAAAGAGGGGCTCGTCCGGGAGTTGAACCCGGGACCTCTCGCACCCGAAGCGAGAATCATACCCCTAGACCAACGAGCCAAGATAGTGGAATGTGGCAGCAAGTTCCTACTTGAGGTCCAGTACTCAGGGAACTGGTTTTGTGTGGCAGTGAACCTGGGGAAGATCTTTTTGTCCCTAGTGGATGGTGACAACTAGGTCTTCATTGCTCTGCCATGGGGCTGCCACCCAGACGTGGCCATGCACTGTAACTACTCTGGCTCCAAATGCCATGGGGACAGGAGAATCAGAGTGGGCAGAAGGACCAACAGGAGGCCAGGGGGATGTAGCTCAGTGGGAGAGCGCTTGCTTCGCATGTAAGAGGCCCTGGGTTCAATCCCCAGCATCTCCATCTCCTTTTAGCTCCTCCCCCCATCTCCTCCCAGGGCAGGGCTGCCAGTCTCCACCTGTACCCTTTGAAGGCATCCCCCAAGGAGACTGCTTGTGACTGAGCCCTGCAGCATGGCCCCTGGCAGAGGTGGCCGCTGAGGATGTGGAGGCAGGAGCTGCATCCCCCATTTCCCTGTCAGGGCCTTTGCCACCCAGGAGGGGACAAGCCCTGGCCAGGGCTGAGCTAGGACTCTTAGTGGGACCATCCCTGCAGAAGGGATGTGGCCAAGCTGGGGAAGGCACCTGTACTGGACAGCACCACCCAGTCTGTGCACACCAGGGCTCAAAACGAGGTCCTGTGAAGGAGTTTAATCCAGGGTCCCACAGATTCACCCCTGTCCGGAGCAGTAGAAATGCAGTTTTATTGACCTTTTTCCTCAATTCCCTACAGCTGTCAGCTCCCCAGGATGGCCCCGGGTAAAATCTGTCGCTGTGAGCAGGATTCGAACCTGCGCAGGGAAACCCTATTGGATTTCAAGTCCAACGCCTTCACCCCTCGGCCATCACAGCCCATAGAGTAAGGGTCTCAGGTGAGGACAGCCCAGCTTTACCCTGGGGTCTGCCTCCAGGGAAAATATGTTCTTCAGTCTGGGGTGGGGTCATCTGGACAGTGCCCGTACCCCTCGGCAGTCCCCGTATGGACATGTGCTGGGGTTGGGAAAATGGAATACACGGGAGTATTTGCACATGACTGGGAAAACAAACCCAGGTGCTACAGTGAGCAAGCACCAAAGGGAAGCATCCTCCAGTGATGTCCAGGGCGACAGCTGCTTTTGGTGGGAAAAAGTAGATGGAGATGCTGGGGATTGAACCCAGGGCCTCTTACATGCAAAGCAAGCGCTCTCCCACTGAGCTACATCCCCCTGCCCGCAGGGAGGGCTGTGACCAGTGGTCTCTGCTGACCCCTATGGTCCACCTGTCTCTACGGCCATTGGAGACAGGGCAGGTATGTGCCCAGGCCTGCCTCGCATCCTGGGCACAGTAAGATGGACTTCCCTTCCCCACACTGCCGGGGCAAAAGGCAGCATCAGCTGTGCTCACCAGCTCCCATAATTGTGAGGCAGAGATGCCAAGGATGCATTAGGGTGTAGAACCCCAGCTTGTTGGTCTAGGAGTAAGATTCTCATTTTGGGAGGTTCAACTCCCAGATAAGCCCTCCTTTTGGGCACCCACCTTCCCTGCCAGGACTTCTGAGACAGGGAGCTGCCCCAGTCATAGAATCATAGATTCATTTTGGCTGGAAGAGACCTTTTCAGATTGTCGGGTCCAACCACTAACCCAGAACTGCACCTCACCACTAAACCATGTCCTTCAGCACCACATAAAAAAGGCTTTGAAACCCCTCCGGGGATGGGGACTCCACTGCCCTGGGAAGCCTGGGACAGGGCTTCACAACCCTTGCAGGGAAGAAATTGTTCACAGCGTCCAACCCGCACCTCCCCTAGCGCAACTTGGGGCCATTTCCTCTTTTCCTGTCACTTGTTCCTTTGGAGAAGACACTGACCCCCAGCTCCTTCCAACCTCCTTTCAGGGAGTTGTTGAGAGTGAGGTCTCCCATGAGTTTCCTCCAGGCTAGATCATCCTGACCAGCTCAATGCTGCAGTGACTGTGACTGGGAACAAGGGGACAAAAGCCAACAGCTGAGCCCAAATGAGTTCAGTATTTCCCAGACAAAGGCTGGGCACACTTCGCCCAAAGGGAGGGCTCCTCTGGGTGCTGGACCTGAAGGTAGAAGTGTACTCTAGCCCTGCATTGTGTTCCCCAGCTGTGCTCAGGGGTCCCAGCAGGCCAAAACCCCTCTACTAAAAGCATATGCAGATAAAGCCACAACTGACATCACACAGCTGTGGGTCCCCAGCCTTTCTGGGTAGCCCCTCCTCAGAAGGGAGGATTTTGATGGCCCTAGGGCAAGTGGTCCATCTCTCCCTGCTCCCAGGGCTGCTAGGGAGCAGGTTTCCTCGGTGTGGGAGCTACTTCCCAGGGAGGAGGTCAGATGCAGCATGCTGGGGCTGCTGTGGATCCCCCCTCAGCTCCACTCCTCTAAGCCCCAGGCCAACCCCCATAGCCATGGGTAAATTATCTTGCTGCTGAGTGGCATTCAAACCTGCACAGGGAATCCCTATGGGTTTGTGAGTCTAGCGCCTTCACCCTTGGCTAACAGAGCCCAAGCCCCACACACCTCAGGGGGACACCTGTCCCCCACCCCAGCCCA
>VWZY01001631.1:157819-168342 GCA_013399075.1 Chloroceryle aenea | reverse complement strand
ACACAGGCAGACTAATGCCCAAACAGCCTCCAATCTACAGCAACCCTAGAAGCCAGAAAACCCCACCTTCTTCCTCAAACCCAGTTTTAGTACTGACCATAATACCCCTTAGTATGGTCTCTGGTCAGTCTGGGTCAGTTGTCCCCACCTGTTTCCCCTCCCAGCCTCTCACACACCCCCAGTCTATTCATGGGGGTGCAGAGTGGGACACCAGGAAAGCCTTGACCCTGTGCTGTTCAGCAATAATCAAAACACTGGTGCATTAATAACACTGTTTTGGTCACAAATCCACATCCACGACTACCAACCGCCTTGGAGAGGAAGCGTTATTTGAAACTGAGCAGCAGACAGATCCAGACCTACTCCTCTTGTCCCACTTTGATCACGTTTCTTGTGGTAGTGGTGCAAGGGTCATGTGAGGCAAGGTTTGCAGAGGTTTGCCTTCTGTTAGGTTAGCTGGTGTGTCATGGAGAGGTAGCAGGCAGCTGAAGAAAGGTCTGCTTTTCCCTCAACTGTATCAGCAAGACTATCGCTGCTACAGACATTGCCCTGCTTAGTTTTATCATCCTCACACATGGGGCTGCTACAGCAAGTTGCAGCTTTAAGGACAGACTCCAGGAGTACCAGCAGTTAAATGCTCTTTACCAGATGGCAGCAGTCGCGTAAGCCGCTCCTGCTCTGCTGACTTCTCTGCACTCTCCTTCCAGGACATCGTGCACAAGTCCGTCCACCACTTCGGCGATGTCCTGCAACACAGCAGAGGAAGCAGCTGAAGCAAAATGCTGGTCCTGTTCAGGGTGGCCTGGGCACACATGGCAACCACAAGAGGCTTTTCAGCCTTGTTGAACTGACTGTAATTGGCAACATTGTCTGTGTTTCTACTTACAAACTAAATGTAACCAAATGCAACAGCCTGGAAATGTTCAATTATCTAAAAGGTTAATAACAACCCATAAACAAAATCAGCTTTCTGTTTTAAATATAGGCAAGACAAGTTAAGTAGTAATAGCTAAGAAAAGTGCATTTTGAGAGGGATTCCCATTTTCTTACTTAGGAGTTTCATATAGCTGATTTAATTCCACATGACCAGGTCTAATCATCACTGCCATGTAGCCAAATTTCAGTAGAATATGGCACCTGTACTTCGCTCCCAGAGAGGTTCAGCATTAGGACATATCTAAACACGTGTGGGAGGGAGAAAAAGGGGACCCACTATCAATAGTCATCTATATCCACAAGAAGAAAGCTGGCCATGTCTCATTTGAAATATATGCCATTAAGAAACAGCTCAGTATTTTTCCCTAATGCTAAATTTACCTACAAAGTCAAAGATAATCACCTTCTGCTATGCCTTTGACTCTCTCCTTAAGAGCTTTCTCAAACACATGCTAAACAGACAGGACTGTTTATCCCATGAAGGAGACAGGGCAAGCACTGACATTTCAAGCTTGCATATGGAATCACTCAAGACTTTCTTCTCTTTGTAGAACAGTCCAAGGAAATAACTTCTGATGGCATACAAAGCTCTGAAGCAGGGACTGCATCTCCTTTTGACTCTACATAACACATGCAGATCCTGGAAAACTAAACCAGCCTAAGAACTCAGTTACCTTTTATACTGTTTCATGGATCCTTCCCCAATACAGTATGATGGGTTTAAAGTTCCTTACTGTGTCTGTGTAGAGAGGCTGAGGCTTTGAAACAAGAGGCTCAGGTTGTCCAGCTGGCTGGGAGGTTGCTGGCACAAGAGGCAGCACTGGCACAAGCTGGCGAGGTAACAGTGAGGGCAACAGATGAGCTGGGGGCTGGAGCCTTACTGCTGAGGCATCTAATTCCACAGCTTTGCTTTCCACTCTTCCTTCTTGGAAGGGGAATGGAGGGGGAGAGAAAAATGAAGGAAAAGTTAAGGATAAATTAAGGCCAGTGACAAACAGAAGCAAAACTATTCTTCTCTTCATAAGCTGGCTTGTCAGATAAATCTCATCAGGTCATAAACCAAATCCATAACAGAAGCTTGCTGCCTTGAGGTTAAAACCAAACTTTTAGCATATAAATTAATTTATATTTTTGAACATTTTACACAAAACATTCAAAAATTTCATTGCACATTACCTCCAATACCAAGTACATATATTTCCAGTACAACTGTTTTAAGCCAAGAACACCTAGCACTTACACACATCTTGAATAAATGCAAAACATCTTGCACCCTCAAGACAGACAAAAAAAACACCCCATGGTCAGTTAACTCAAAAAACAACGTGGTTGTACACACAGAGGGAACAAACAGTTGCAGTAAAAAATCTGCAAACTGAAAAGGGAAGTTAGCTGTCTCAAGTTGGGAAATAGATTCTATTAATCAGGCTGCTTCTTAGATTTTTACAGATACATAAATAAATAGCTTACATAGCAGAAAATTTAAGATTTAAATCAAAACATGCTTTCATTACATCCATGTTTCCATGCAATTTTGACCTGTGAGAGCCAAGAACTGTTTCTGCTTTGGAAAATAAATCTACTCAGAGCTGACCCAGCAGCACATTCCTAAGCAGGATCTAAATATGAACCTTTGTTCTCACCTGTTGCTTCCACACTGGATTTTTGGCTACTACTAGCTTGGTCTACAGTGGTGCTGCCACCGATGTACTTGTTCTGTCCATTGAAGCTGGACACAGGCGTGTGGTGAGGCACTGAGGGCAAGGGCCCACCATTTACAACCTCCCCAACTGAGACCATTAGCTTCTGGCTGACAAACATTGATTTCCGTGGTTTGGGTAATCCGTCCGGCTCCAGGAAAGCTGAGCGATTCAGCTCCACATAAGAACTGAGGAAAAATAAAGTCAAGGAGTACATCAGAGATCCAGTAACTGAGAGGTGTTCAGCTGGACAGTTAGGAAGGCAAAGCAAGGCAGGCACCAACCTCTTGGAATTGCCCCTTGTAGCCTGGATCTTGGTTTTGGCTAGAAATAGAGCTGGGAAAGCTGAGAGCAGAGTCCTCACAGCTGCCCTCCCAGTACAGAGCACGAGCTGCACTAACACTTCTGGACACTCTTGAGGACTCTTCTGTCCCAGTCTCCTCTTACCCTTCATCCACTCTATCATCCATGCACATTTCCTGCTGCACAGTATTCTTAGCCTGTTTATGGCTAGATCCAAGTAATATCAGGGTGGTGAGACACTGGCCCAGGCTGCCCAGATAGGGAGGTGGCAGATGCCTCATCCCTGGAACCATTCCAGGTGAGGTTGGACAGGGCACTCTGAGCAACCTGCTCTAAGTTGAAGATGTGCCTGCTCACTGCAGAGGAGGGGGGTGTGTGTGTTAGACTAGATTACCTTGAAAAGTCTATTCCAATCCAAACAAATCTACAATTCTGTGATTTTACTTCAACTACATCCCCTGTGACAGAAGCCAGGCTGTCTACAGAAGCCATTTTACAAGCTGCAATCTTCTCCCAGCCCTGGCACCTATAGTCTGGCTCATTTATTATTTCAAAACAGAGGGTTAACTGGAAACTGAGCACTCTAACTGGCATGCTCACATTTTTTTGCCTTCTCCAGTCTCTCGAGATTACAACTCTGTATGAACACACCTCACAACACATGTATTTCCATGGCAGCTACTGGTCTGCAAACTGATGGCTCAAGATGCTATGTCTCTGCTGGGGGAAATATTTCTCTTGTTTTTCACCACTTTCTGGAAGACTGAAGGAATTCTATATCCTTCAAATCCCCTGTCACCTTATCAAGCCAAGTAAAAGAGATGCACAAATGAAAGAAAAAAAAAATCTGTTGGGAGAAATCATTGTAGTTACAGGGATACAAACCCCATTTCTTGAGGGAAATATGCAAAATTAAAGGATTTATCATAGTTACAGCAATAAAAATAGAACAGATAACTAAAATTTGCACCCATTACTATCTTAGGGCTTTGCTTACAGAGCCCAGCCCCTACGCTGCACTTGTTCTTTTCTTTTTCTTGTTGCAAGCTGCAGGAGCAGTCAATCCATGTTAAAGCTTTTCCTGACGTTGCTCTAACCCCACCAAGCACCAGAAGGCCCAGATGCCCTTTTCCTTCCACTTACCCATCAGACACACTCAGGCCATAATAACTGATAAAATCAGTTGCTTCCTCACAATCTCTGAAGAGCAGCATGCGGACCAGGTGATCCAAGGGAAACACTGTACATCTTTGGGTGCTCACAGTGTAGGCAATATTGAGAGACTTGAGAGCATCTTTACGAATCTGGGGGAAGACAAAAGAAAAACCCACGTAACTACACACATCAAATGTATTTGTACACAGTAATGGCAAAACTGTGCTGAGAAGAGCATTGTAGTATTTGCCTCTTAAATCATGGCAGAAAACTCTTGTTAATTTTTTTTATCCTTCTAAAGAAACAAGAACAAGATTATTTTAAAGGTTAAATATCTACTGAGTTTTCTGCCAAGACAATTTCCTCCCACAAGTCCCAGTTTTATCAATTAACACTTCAAAAATCACATCCATCTGCCTTTTTCTGACCTGGTTGAAGTAACAGTGTAAGAGACAGGCGTTCAGATATGAAGCTGCTTGCACTAGCTTGAAAAACCTCACAAAGTTGTTGCTGTTCAACGCAGCAAAAGCTTGAACTGCAAATCTAACTTCAGGAGAGTTTCTAACCTCTGGGTGAAACTGCTGCACTTCTCTGAAGAGACAAAAGACAGAGACAAACTTTTTGCTTCAATATTAACAATCACAGTTCAATAGCAACCTGAAACAAGAAGGAACTAAAATTAGGAGCTTTAAGCAAGACGTGCAACTCCTGTCCAAAACAAATGGCTGTGTACTGAATTCACAGTATTCTTTACTGATTGATAATCTTCTAACAATGCTTGCATAATCAGCATGGTATTATTTAGGGACATTACTCCAGCATCTAAGGAGGAAGGCAGGTAAAGAATTGACTGGAAAGGCAAAGTATGACTCCGCTCACAAAATGTTTTTTGTTTGTTCCTACTGCAGTAAAGCAGGGAGGCTGGGATAACATGCTGGAGAGGAAAAAAAAATAAAATCCTTAATTGAAAACAGTGAAGATTTAACTTTTTTTTGGCTGGATGTTTTTTTAAACTATCTGCAGAAGCTCTACTGAGTTATTCAGGAGAACACACAAATGGTTTTCTTTTTCTTTTCTTAAAAATTACACTTTTTAAAGTGCCCTATTGAAAAATTCAACTAGAACATTCATACAGTACACTTTCTTTGGGAGAAAGATTTTGCAGCTAAGCTCTTTCCTTTCATTACAATTTGTCTGGAGTTAACCCCTATCTCAATTCTTGCAAAATGCAAAGAGAGAAAACAAAACAAGTGGCATCTGTTGTTCCCACCTGAGAATATCCCCCTTGTTGAGGTTCAGCAAGACATTATAACCTCTGAACTCCGCTTCACTCTTGCAGTAAATCCCCTTGTTAGCCAGGTCTTGATACATCTCCTTCAAGCTCTGCAGGCATTTAGTCATGTTCTCATTGTTGATTTTGGCATCGAAGGAGGACATAGGCTCTTCACACAAGTGGTGGGCACAATGAATATGAAAGCGAGTACACTTCTCGATCAGAGACACCATCAGTGGGTTGCAGAGATGCTGCTGGGTTATATCCTAACCAGAATAACAAAGAAAGCATCGCATGTAGTTTTAAACAATTGCAGTTGAAGAGTACAGTTATCCAGCATTTCCTTTGGAAAACTCATTTCAACTGTGCATTGAGTCACTTTGCAATTCAAAATGTTTGAACTATTCCTTTTTAGCTTCACTTTTTACAGGACCACGTAATCTTTTGGTTTCTGTCATCAAACATCTCCATCTGTCAGTGCTCACCTTTCTTATTCCACGAGTTCTGTTCCAGACAAAGTCATACCATTCTCGGTAGTTTCCTTCTCCTTGATCCATAATGTTTGTCACCAGATAGTCCATGGTCATGCTCAAAACCTCAGAGGGTCTCAACTCATGGGGCAAAGGTTCCTCCTGATCTGCTGAAGACCTGCTATATTCCTTGATAGCTGCAGCATGATCTACCTGCAAGATGAGGAGAAAAGAATCAAAGTCCAAGGAGTATGTTCAACTCTTCAGGAGATTTCATCCCACCCATGCCTTTACTGTAGGAAGGAGCAAGACTATTAAAGGTGTTTCTCCACTGTTCACACTAACACATCCATTCTGCTACGATAGCAAATATATTTTATTTTCTTTTATGAAAGGATCCTTAGTCTCAAACTTACAATCTTCAAGCCAATGTACACTTCTGCTCTATTGTTTTAGAACTATGTTCTAAAAACCTTCCTGTAACTAAATAAAAGACATGGCTTTGAGTGAGAAAGCAATTCTCAAGCCTTCTTGTTTTACAACAGGAAACTGAAAGACATTAATGAAATGGCCTCCAAAATTTTACCATCAGAACTAAC
The DNA here is from genome assembly GCA_013399075.1 of Chloroceryle aenea. Classification (NCBI taxonomy): domain Eukaryota; kingdom Metazoa; phylum Chordata; class Aves; order Coraciiformes; family Cerylidae; genus Chloroceryle; species Chloroceryle aenea. Next base: position 161,906 of record VWZY01001631.1, on the reverse strand, counting down.
CCTGTAATCAAGCAAATAGCACTAACAGCTTTCTGAAAGCAGCATGGAAACAGATGGCCTGGGAACAACAAACCCCTGCATACAGGGGGCTCATACCTTGTCAGATCCTAGAAGCAATTCAAAGACACTGAGCTGGTTTCTTGTCTCCCGCATGTAGCGCTCTTTCTCAGGACACATGTCTGGGCAAGTGCCAATAACAGTTTTTGCCTTGCCGAGATCAGTCCTTTTTATTCGAGCTAAGAAAAAAAAATTAAAAAACAAATACACACACAAGGCATCTTTTGGCTTTGTTTTCGTGACAAGCTATTACCCTGAGGTGATAACACTGCCCTAAGCATGCCAGGTGCCTCAGCTGAAGTCTGTATGTTGGTTAAGGGATGGACATCAAGAAGTACATTGCTGGCACAACAGATCACAAAAAGTGTTTGTGAAGGCAGGAAAAGGTCTCTAGAGATTCCCATCCTACTTCTACCCAGAACAAGGCTGCACATGTACCTTGGTGTACCAGAAACACAAGGATGGGGTTCCCCCTCTGTGGGGCCTGTCCCAGAGTTTCACCACTCCTCTGGGAAGCTTCTCCTACCATCCCACCTGGATATCGAGAGCTTTGCTGAAAAGAGTGAAGCCTCTAAAAAGACATCCAATGTTTTACATCCTAACTATACACCAGCAATTTCACAATTCCACGTCAAGTGGACAAGAAATCTTATTGTCACTATTAAAAGTAAGATCTAAATTATAAGCTGGGTCAGCTTTGAAACGACAAGAACAGGATGGAAGGGTTTACAGCCCAATGTCTAAAACAAAGGGCCATTTCTTTAAATAACTACCATCTGTATAGTAGTTTGGATTTAGAGCCTGCAGGGGTGCAAATCTCCCGACACAGCCTCCTTCACAGAAGATGAACAGTGTGCTATCCACTACCCATAACAAATAATTAGGTGCAGTAAGTTAAACACTCTTGTGTGTTCTACAAGCAAGTAACATACAATATGAGTAGTTTACAGACTGCTCCATGTTAAATTCTCTCTTTAATTTCCATAATTTGCACAACAAACACCAAACACTCGTGTCCAGCAGAGCAGCAGATGTTACACTCATTAACCTGTGTAATTACCTTGTCTCATGATTTTGTCCCTTTGGTCCAAAAGACGGTATCTTTCTTCAGATGTCTCGGCCACTAATCCTACCAGGTTACCAAGAGATGACAATGACACTCCCAAGGCCTCTGAACTCTGCCCTTCAGCACTGGAATCGTACGTATCTGCTTCAAACTGCAGTGCCTTTCGAAGACCAGGCTTCTTTGCTGGAGAACTGAAACCAGAAGACTTTTGAACAGTATATACTAACACGTGCCCCAGCCTGAAGCAGTTCACTGTTCTTTAGGACACCAACATCACTCTTTAGAAGAATAGTTTGCTTACAAGGCAACACGGCCAATAAATGATGTATCAATGACCCAAGGCTGTTACAAGCTAACATGAGCACTAGGAGTTAGTCTGGCTAAATTACTGCCTCCACAACACTGCCAAATATTCCCAACTGTGGTGAAAACCTCAATCTTTGTACATTCAGAAATGGTGCTTCTGAATCTGCCTGAGAGTGGACAGAACCAGGCAGCTCTTGCCACATTTCTGCATCACCAGGGCAAAGCAGTCGTCTATTAAGGTGGAACTAGCCCACTGTCCGGTGGGGAAAAAAAAATACATGCTTTGTATAGCAACAGAGATTCTTCAGAGATTTTACAGGGCCCAGATACAAACAATCACAGAACATTCATTCCTTCACAATATCTTACTAATTTTATAACTCTATGACTACAGCTACCAACTGACTTGGCAAACTAGACACACCATTAAGGTACCACAGAAAGCTGACAACCCTGCCATTTCAGTGACTGACGTCCCTTGAAATGAAACAAGACAGATCCAAACTCATCAGCCACTCTGAAAAGACAATTCCCATTCGAAAGAACTGCAGTTACCTAGAAATGAAACTACTCACTTCAGCAGCTCATTTAACCTTGACCACAGAACAGTGCCCTTACTGCTTGGTCCTAGCTTGGCTCTGCAGAGTTTCATTCAATTCCCTTGTGCATCACTTTGGCAGGTATTGGTATGAACAAAATATTCAAAACACAGACCAAAACAAAAGACCTTAATAAGCAGTTAGATGCACCTTCCTGAGAAAGCACGAGATCTGCGAGCTTGTAATTTAGACAAGCCAGCAGAGACAAGGGGAGCTCATCACTCCCTGAGGAGAACGTGACTATTTGGCACATGCTGGTTATTGCTTTTCCCCATGCACCCTGTTTCCTGACAGACAGATGCCCAGAGGAGCAGACATACTTTTTACCAGACATGACACTGCTGGCAGAAGATCTTATTAAAGGTTTTCGAAGAGGGGAATGCTGATAGTTTTGCTCTTCAGTGTTTTGCCTTCCTTCGTCTTCACCTGCTTTCTTCTTCTCAGATGAAAATTCTCTTTTTGCTGGACCTGAAATGATAATATAAAGATGAAACCATGTACCTGCTAAACAGCTTAAGCAACAACTCTTTTTCCCCATAGGTGTGGTGATGATCATTTCACAAAAAAATACTATTAGAAAATAAAACTATGAATCACAGGTCTGTACATGTGAAACTTCCAGGACAACGTGCATTAGAAGCTGTACCAAGTCTAGAAATTGCTTCTGTTCTATAAAGAATAAGTATTTTTCAATGAGGTATCACTTAGCATAAAACTGTATTGTTCAGCAGACCGTCAGTGAATGAATCACCTGACTTTAAAGTTCTCTTAGCCCAGGCTCCAAAGCAGGCAGAGATGCTTGTGAAACTGAGTTTCTTATATCCCCAAACAGCATCCTACTTCTAGATAGGAGCACAAAGTTAACAGCACCATATTCCTCTTGTGCAGCTGCACGAATGATTTCTAAATTCTCTTGTAAAGCTACACTGTCATTTTGAGTGTCTTCAGCTCTTCCATATGGCTGAAACAGCATTCTGGCTCAGATCCAGCAAAATGCTGTAGACAGCAGGAATTTAAGAAAGAAACAATGCAACTGCCAACTGTGAATCACAGTCGCTCACTTAAAACTTCCTCGATACTAGAGGATGGTGCTGCAGATGACAGAAGTTTATGCAGCTTACAAAATCAACTGGGTAACTTCACAAGAGCAGAGCCCTCCAACACCTGAGCCACCCCTTCCAGCACCCCAGATTTTTGAGCTGCAGGCTGTTACAGGCTGAGAAATCTGCGTGGACCTCAGCACATCAGGAAATGAGAACAGAGCAGATGCCTCACCAGGTATGTACCACCCAGTAACCCTCCCTGGAAACACACACTTACTTGTTTTCTTCTTCTGCCAAAACGTTACTATATCTTTGTGCAACTCTTTTGCTTTTTTTCTGGCTAGAGCCGCAGAGGCCTGGGAGAAAGAGAGTATAAAAACCTGTTAGCATCAGAACACCAAAATGTGCAGTGCACTTTTTGCCAGAGAAATGTTTACCAATTTCTAGAAAATTCTGATCACCACACTTTAACCTCCCACCTAAGTCTTACAAAACAATCAGGACTGGCCAAGTTTCCACAAAAATTGCTGCTTTTCGCTGCAGCTAGCTTGGAGCACTTGAGGCCAAAGGTGTATTTTGAAGCACAAAGCAAAAACAGAACATACAGCCCCCAAACTAGCTCCTCAATGCACCTCAGTGCTGACATAACTGTATTTCCAGCAAGCAGGTCACACTTCAGAGACGCCAAAAGCTCGATGTTGCCCAGTACATGCCAGGCAGAGTACCAGCAGCTGCCATGTTTTCAGAGCAGCTCTGTATACATCCATCCCTGTCTGCCATACAGTGCTCACTATACAAAACCACACCGTGTTACCAAAGCAGGCTGCAGCTCTCACCAGAGCTGGACCCACCCCGAGCACTCAGACTGAAGCCTGCTCTTCTGCCGACCACTTCCAACACTCACATGATCAAAGAAGTGGAGAATGGCCATTTTTTTGTTGCGCCTGGTCATGATCCGTCGGACTTTTACGAACTGGCTGAAGCGCTTCTCCAGCACCGTCCTATCGATGAGGTAA
>VWZY01001631.1:143228-155746 GCA_013399075.1 Chloroceryle aenea | reverse complement strand
GGGACCCTTCGCTGGTGGCAGCTCGAGGGCACACGACGGGTGCCACATCCAGGAGACCTGCCGTGCCTCAGAGCCAGCGTCTGGTGGGCACATAGGGGACCTTCTGCTCCTGTTCCTGCTCTTTAGGTTGCTTCTGGAAGGTGCCTCTGTCTGGGGGGCTTTCCTATTTGGAGTGAGGACTTGAGACCCTGCCCAGCTGCCCTGCTGTGAGCAACAGGCACTGTTGTCCCTGTCCCTCCCACCTGAAGGTGTCCCTTCCACCTTCCTACTGAGCTCACAGGATTTAGCTTAAGTAACATGCCCAAGGCCTTTCCCCATCTTTGCCATGCACCACAGTACCCTCAGGACTAGGAAGACATCTGAGGGCTTTGCTCCTTGTTCTCGCATCCCACCCCACTGCATGGCCTGGGACATGTGCCACCTTGATGGTGTCCCATGAGGAGACCCCAGTGGCCCCCCAGCATCTGCAGCACATGCTGCTCTGCCTTCCCCTCCTTCATCCCCTTCTGAGTACAAACTTGCACAAACTTGTGAAAGAAGAGCAGTTTCTATCCCAACAGAACTGTGTTATATGACTGGGGTGTAAAAAGAAATGTGTAAAAGTTTTAAACTCCCTGAAGTAATGATATTGCATTGTTGTTCTCAGATACCTTCTGTACGATGTGAACCCTCCTGAAGGGTTCAACCTTCGCCGAGATGTCTACATTCGCATCGCTTCCCTTTTAAAGACCTTGCTGAAAAGTGAAAACTGGGTGTTAGTTCTGCCTCCCTGGGGACGTCTTTATCACTGGCAGAGCCCTGACATCCTCCAGGTCCGGATCCCTTGGTCTGAGTTCTTCGATCTCGCAAGCCTCAACAGGAACATCCCTGTCATTGAGTATGAGCAGTTCCTTGCAGGTAGGGCATGGAATCATACAATCTGCAGTTGACTAAATATTTGAGGTGGTTTCTTCACAGGTTTAGAGGTGGTTTCTTCACAGGTTTATTCTTATTGTGAAATAAAAAAAAAAAGTTCAGGGTGGCGACAGGAATGATGGGAAAGAATTTGAGTAATAAACCAGTCAGATGAAACAACCCAATTATTTGACAGATCATTTGATGTAGCTCTGTCAGCCCTTTTTGACTTTCCAGGGACCCTAGAGAGAGACAGTTAATGCCTCTGGTTGAAGTCAACGATACTTCTGTGTCACTTTGGCCACAGTAACAACCCCGTACTTCTACTTTTCTTGGAGGCACTCTTCCCATAGCAGCTGCCAATAGTATTGAAAACCTCTGTGCTTCATGGTGTGTTCCACCCAGCTTTTAAATTTACATTTCCATGGCGATTCAGTTCTGTTGGGCACATTAAATCATACGTAGCTGGGTGCGAGTAGCAGGTTGTCACATCCCCTTTTAGCATCTTCAGAACTTCCTTTCACCTTTCCTAGGGAAAACAGGGAAGAGAGGGAGTAGTGTAATAGTAGCATTTCTGGCAGATGTTTAGCTGCAAGTAGTGCTGGTTCGTCCCTTTATTGTGTGTTTTTCCATGCTCACGAATGCTTTGCTTTTCCTTCTGCTCAGAGTCAGGTGGACCCTTTATTGAACAGATTTACGTCCTGCAAGGCTACGCAGAAGGATGGAAGGAAGGAGCATGGGAAGAAAAAATAGATGAAAGGCCATGCATTGATCAGCTTCTGTACTTCAAAGACAAACAGGAGCACTACAGGTAACATCCAGCAGGCCCTGTGGTCTTTTTTTTAGCTCAGACACGTGCCTGCTATAACAGAACAGATGTGTGTGACTGTTGTGGTGTTGGCTGTGTATCTCTGGGTGCTTTGTGTTCACTTGGGTTTTAAAACCCCACCAGTAATGAAATGTTATCTTGGTACTAGAAGATCTAATTTTAGACAGTTATTGTTTCACACCAAACAGCATAAAGGAGCTGGACAGTTTATTTACATTTTATATCATCTTTCTAGGGCATACTCTTTAATTTGTTTCATTATATATATGGTGTTAATTTAAAATACAAGCCTGTGAATTAGTATTTTCTGTTCCCTTTCAGGGGATGGTTCTGGGGTTACGAGGAAACACGAGGCCTAAATCTCTCTTGTTTGTCTGTCCAAGGATCTGCCTCTATTGTGGCTCCCATCCTTTTGCAGAACACTTCAGCACGGTGAGTTGTCTTATGTTGCTATTTATTGTTGTATTAGGTGCTCACAAACATGTTGCCAGGTAGGGAGAGCAGGGAGAACTTACAGTCTGTGTCCCACTATTGTGGTACTTCATTGCCAAGTTATTGCTACCCATTAAAATCATTACAAAAGGAATTTTCACTGTAAGAATTGCATCCTCAGTAGCGTGAGCTACTTACCCCAGTACCAGAGTATTTCCAGTCAGCTGTGACCCTGTAACAACTGAAGACATTGCAGCAAAGCAGAAACTACTGGGGTACAGGGGGGATAATCGCTGTCTGTGAATTTATCAAGGGAGTAAATCTACAGGAGAAATACAGACACTGTAAGCTGAGGTGCAGTTTTGCCATGAGAGCAAAATCATCCCCCAAATTGACATCAATACAATTTAATTGGAAATGAGATAAAGGTTTGCCTAAGCAGAGCACTGGGGATCTGTAGTACCTCCTACTGGGAATGGAGGAAGCAAAGTCCTGTTTTTTAACAGGCCTGCTCTGTTTGTAGGAATCACACCATAATCTTTGCCAGTGACAACAGAAAACTGGATTAATTAAGCCATAGAGGTGTTTTCTTGTTTAGGCCTACAGTTAACTCTTTCATGGCAACTGCCAGAGTTCTGTCAGTGAGGGAGGTCAAGAGAAAAATTAAAGTGATGCCCAAGTATTCCTGACACACCTTAACCATCAGACATGAGTGGGAAGAAGTACCAATGTAACACGATGCAAGGCAGCTGCAGTGATTTGCATTAAAGTTGGTCTAGTTTAGTGTGTGAAATCCAAGAGTGGCTAAAATCGGATATCGGGGGAAGAGCATAAGAAAGGGGCAGGTGTGTGTAATACCTCCCCAGAGCCCTGTCACGCCCTTCAGATTTGTGATCCAAAAGTGTCTTTCCTGTCTGCAATCTCCTTCAGTGAGCCCATGGGTCTGTGCAAGCTTCCCTCTGAACCCCCATGCACACTGTTAGCATTCACGTAATCTTGGGACACCGGTTTTGCACCTTAACTCTGCATCCTTCAAAAATCCACCTCCTTTTATAACTCCTATCTGCGAGTTTCATCTGAGATCCCCTAGTTCATGTAGTGGAAGAGGCAGTGAACAGTGTTTCCATTTTCACCTCCACACCATGCATGATTTTACATCTCTGTTTCCACTCGGTGGTCTCCTCTGAGGTGTGAAGAGTCCTGGGTTCAGTTGTTCTTCGTGTGAAAGCTGTTCCATACCTTTGGTCATCCTCACTATCATTCTCTGAACCTTTACACTTCAACGGGATCCTGCACATGAGTGTGGGTAAACCCAGTACCCGGGCATACAATGATGTGTGCTGTTTTGCACAATCATCTTTTTATAGTAATTCCTAATATGTAAGTTCTGGTTTTCGACCTCTGATGAGCATCATCTTGAAGTTTTCATCCAACTGTCCTCATTCCTGACCATTGATGGTGAGCATAGAGCCCTTCAATTATCAGGTGAAGCTGATAAATACTTTTTTTTTTTTTTTTACTATATGCATTCCCACATTAGACTTCATCTGCTGCTTTACTGGCCACTTTATTGCTGGAGGGCATCCACAACTGCCCTGGGCAACCTGTGCCAGTGTTTTACCACCCTCACAATAAAGAATTTCTTCCAGTTTCTAATCTAAATCTACCCTGTCAGTTTTAAACGTTCCCCCTTGTCCTGTCGTTTCACTCCCTGATAAAGAGCCTCTTCCCCATTTTTCCTGTAGCTCCCCCATTAAGTACTGGAAGGCTGCAGTAAAGTCTCCCCAGAACCTTCTCTTCTCCAGGCTGCACCACCCCTACTCTCTCAGCCCATCCTTACAGGTCAGTTGCTCCAGCCCTCAGATTATCTTTGGGACCCTCTCTGGACCTAGTCGAGCAGGTTCAGACTCCTACAGGTCCAGGTCAACTTTAATTCCTCACAGCCAGCCTTTGTCTTTGCTGCTCTGAATGATTTTAAATGATCAGCAAGCTGCGTGGCCCCAAAGTTCACACTGTTTTGTAGGTAGTTTAGGAATATGGTAAAAAGCAGATCCCTTCTACTTGAGACCTCTCTCTGCAGTGAAAACTTGACACTTATCACCATCTTTAAACTTGTATTTAATCCATGAAAGGACATTCCCCTCTGTGCCATTGCTGTTAAGTTTTCCTTTCACAAAGGCTGTCAGGAAATCCAGGTGGGCAATGTCAGTGGGATTTCCCTTACCCGTGTGTGTACTTTTGTCTTCAGACTACTCTGATTGTTCAAAGTTAGAGCTCCATGTTGATACTTCTCCAGTTTACTTCAGGTATCCATTATTTGTTGGGTTTATAATAGTTGTTATTAAGCTGTCCAGTAGTGACATCAGGTTTACAACTGTGCTGCATCCCAGGGTGTTTTCAGAATGCTGGCATCACACTTACTGTGCTGCAGTCTTAAGTGAGAAGTTATGTGCCAGAATTAGTGGCATGTAACAGGTGCTTCATCCTTGAGTTCCTTGACAGCTGTTGGGTGATTTCTGCCTGGTGTTGGCCATTTCTTGGTTCATTTTGTCAAGCTGCTCCATCACTGGACATTTCCTGTGGATATTTTGGTTTGAGATGCATCCTCTGATGAGTTCTCCCGTAAAAAATGGTACTGGCGTGTGACTCTTCCCAGCTCCTCCACCTAGCACACAGCTCCAAAAAATTACATTGTCTGTTTCTGTCATGACATTACCATCTCTTAAGTGCTTGTTAAGCCTTTCATTCCCTTTTTCTTTGCAATTTATCAGAAAGATTTGTCATTAAGTTGAAGGCCTTTACTTCTTGCTGCTTAAATTCTTTTTTGACCTTCCTTATTGTCTTTTTCCTTTTTAACACCAAGGAGGTTGTGTATACTTCTGTTTTCTTCACATGGATACTACTTCTGCATTGTGATGTAGTCTCCTTTCTGAAACTGATTGCTAATGGCTTTCCTTTGGCTGTTGTTGATCGAGTTGATGCTGTAGATGAGCATGTTTATGGCCACTCACAGAGTAGTTCTTCCACTGTGAGATTTTTGGTCCATGTCTTGCTGCTCCTCAAGATGATGTCAGGAGCTACTCCCTACCCAGTTGGTTCATGGAACTGTCTTTGACAGGGTCTCAGACTGCAGTCGCTTAGTCACGTCCTGCTATGACACTTGCCCAGATCACCTGGAGATAGTTAAAATCTCCTTTGGCTGTGGTGACTTGTGCACCGTGGCCTTTCTGATTTTCTATATTGCTCTTTTGGCCAAGCAGTGCTGTGGTCCCAGTACTGTATTACTGCTCTTCTGGTGTGATCACTTACAGGAATCGCCCCGGTGCATTTAGATTATTCATCTGATTCCCCTCCAGGCTTCCTGTTAAATGCAGTGCTGCTTCTCCACCATCACAGTCTGGGCTATTTTACAGATTATCTGTGGCCTTGCGTGCAAGTGTCCAGCTGATGATCAGCTGATTATCATTTTGGCAGAAGAAGATTCAGACAATGAGTTTGACCCAATTCAGCAGAAACATTTCTCTCTGTGCTCACTCATATTCATGTGCTCAGAGCACAAAGGAAGCCTGCATCCCCTGTGCTCAAGGATACTCTCAAAATCTCTTCTGCTTCTTAGAACTTCGATAGTGCTATTGCGTTTCCAGTCCATGATCCTGAACTGCTTGTAGCTATGAAAAACACAGGCTGTTTCCATGCTAGTAAAAAAACACAGTTTTAAAATTTGTGCTTAGTTGCTAATGCAAGTTTCTGTAGCATCTGTGTTTTCTTTGATCTCTTGTTTTACTGTAGGACATTTTATTCCACCCCTTCTCCAGTTTTGCTTTTGTGAGCATGACTCCTGCTCCTTCCAAGAGGCGCTCGCGTGCTCTGAGGCTGAGCACCCTCTCAGAGGTCGCTTCTCCCATCTGGCTTACTGTCCCTATTGGCAATTTTACTGCTCCAGCAGCAGCAACTGTGAGGACTACATGAGGAACTGTTAATACTTGTTTGTGTTTAGCTGTCAGAACCGAGAGCACCATCGCTAAGGCAGAGAGCAGGAGCACGCAGTGGCATAGTTCCCTTCTCTCCCCAGTAGGCCTTGGGTCACAACTGGCTCTATACAGAAGAGGTTGGCAGCCTGTCCCTGTTCCCTGCGCTCCCTTTTGCAAACAGATCATAGTCTGTGCTTTGTCCTGGCAACTGTATAAAGAAACATCATCATGTACATTCTATTCCTAAGGGAACTGCACTCAGTTTTACAATTTTTAATAGGTCAGTGATGTTAGACAGAGCTGAAAACCTTCTTCATGACCACTACGGAGGGAAAGATTATTGGAATGTGAGTATTTCCCAGTTAGCTTCTCCAGACTTTCTGCTTGGTTCTGATAAAAACGCAATAACCAATATATGCTTGTTTTGCCTCACGTTTCTTTCCTTGAAAGTAAATTGTGTCTTACATTTCAGCAGTACTTAAGACGGGCTTCAGGCTGCTGTGGATGAATGTAATGCAGGAATTTGTCCATGGTGTTTAGAAGGACCTCCTGTATGCAACACATCTGCAGTCAGAAGGCAACTGCCTTTGTGTAGTTTCATGTCTAGTCAGCCTCAAATGGGTCTTTTCAAAAGAATCACCAGAAATGCTCAGTGTTGTCCTCCCTGTCTCCCTGTCAGCTTTGGTGGCAAATTTCCCATGGGTTTCAGGGTAACACTGAGCACTTTGGGAGACCCCTCCCGAGGGTCTATGGTGAAATCATTCCTATGGGAAAAGTTTTAAGATAAAGTTAAAAGTTCAAGCACAGGAAAACAGAGCATGCTATGGCATGCTTGATATAATGAAAATTTATAAGAGAAAGGAGTTACATATTTTTCAGAAATGAACCAAACAGTAGTTTGCTAACTATGAATTTTTCATTGAGAATGACTTTCTAGTGACCACTGCAAGCGTGAGCATTCTGCAGCAGACAGTGTGTTCATCCTCCCTTGCTACAAACGTTCTGTTGGAGGATTTGGGATGGGTTTAGAAAGCAGTGCTGATCTCTTTAAAGATGCCAGCAGAGCAGGCTCTGTACTTCTGCTGGATATCTAGAGGGGCGTGGATCTCCAGGTACCAGCATGATGGATCTTGCGGAAGACTAAATTGTTCTGTGTCTTACTGAATGATATGGAGGAGGAACCAGTTCAACCACAGCAAGTTTGGCATATGGAGAGAGAGCTACTTCTGGGAGAAGGTGAAAAAAGGCTGGCAGGTTCTAGTTCCTGTCTCAATGCTAGAGCAAGGTGAGGGCACAATTGGTGTGGCTGTCTTGGAGTGCCAGTAGTGCTCTGCCTGGCGCCTCTGCTGTGCAGTGAACTCTGCCTGCTGTGGGCTTCACCAAGCTCAGAGAAAAGAGGCCATTGGAAACTGAAGGGAACTGTTTTTGTTGCACCTTCTCTGGTGCCTGTCACATGACAGACTACAGACTCGTATAAAAGTAGGAGCTGGACCAAACTGCCAAGTGTCTTTTGTAAGGCATGTGGGATTTTCTTGGTTCTGTTGTGTGTGCCTGTTACTAAGAAGGCTTTGCAGTGGTAACTGCATCACAAAATCTCTGAAAGACATTATTAGCCACAGGTGATGGGAATAATTCCTTTTTCATCACTTTTCCACTGAATTGGGTAGGAGCATCTATGGCTAGACGCCTGATCTTTTTAAAGCAGGTTTTATTTGTATGGGTGTTTTGCAAGGTAAAGTCTTTGTGCAGCTTTTGTTTCTGAAGGCGAGCAGTATTGCTGGAGTGTTTAATTTGTCATGTTCTGCATCCTGTTGTGAAAACACCTACTCTGAACACCTTTGCATTGCAGGGTCAGATGAGTATGCTGGTTGTAAATGCAGTTATTGTTTAGGTTAAGCAGTTAAAGCTCAAGTTTAAAAGGTTAGAAAGGTTAGAAATTGCTGTATGGATGTGTCAGAAGTAACGGCATTCTGGGAGCTCTGTGTATGTGAAACTGGCTCCATCTGGTAATTTTTAGCTCTCCCTTTTTCTTACTCAGCATCTGCTCTTACTTCAATAGACCCGTCGGAGCATGGTGTTTGCTAAACACCTCCGTGTAGTGGGAGATGAGTTTAGAAACAAGTCTCTTCAATCCACAGATGAGGCAGACAGGACTCATTACAAGGAAGACTGGACACAGATGAAGGTAAAATGATAACAGTCTGCTTCCCATAACATATGGAATATTTTATTTGTGTACTCCTGTACAAGACAGGGAATATTGGAAGATACATGTGAATCTAGCCTTCCCTGCTCAGACCCAGGAAGATGTGCATGTTCCTACTGCACCCTCTTCTAGCAGGATGCCAGATTTCTGTTACCCTCGTTTCACTAAAGGAAACTTGTATTTCTGCTTGTATTCGGCATCATCTGTGTGTGTGAAGTATTTGCTCAAGGAGAACAATTGTTCCTTACAAAGATTTCACTCTGTTTCTCTTGTATGATGCAGGTCACCCATGATCAAAATGCTGCAGCAAGTGTCCCAAAATACTGCAAATCCATTCGTTAACATTACTTTCTGCAGCTAGCATCATTCAGTGCCTTATCCAGAGAGGATGCAGCCAGGCCTTTCCAGTGTGAATGAATAGTGGTGTTCTTGAGTTCTAAAGTTGGTTGTTCTTTCTCTCTTAGGTTAAGATAGGCACAGCTCTAGGTGGCCCATACCTTGGGGTGCATCTCAGAAGGAGAGACTTCATTTGGGGTCACAGAGAAGATGTGCCTTCCTTGCAAGGAGCAGTGAGGAAAATCCGCAGCCTCTTGGAGATGCATAAACTTGAAAAAGTTTTTGTTGCCACCGACGCTGTTGAGGAGGGTACGCAGATTATTGTCAATGTAGCATTGGTAACTTTTGGCAAGGAGTGCAGCAATTGCCACTTCTTTTTTATAAATGACTGGAAGTTCATATGCCTCCATCACTGAATGGGGAGTTGAACAGGATTTGGGCAGTTGTTTCCCTCCAGCTGGAATTGTGGGTATCAAACCATTCCTTTAGTATTTCCCATAGGGGTTTGATGGTCTCTACAGTGGGAAACTGTCTGGGAATTACATTTCCCTGTTCCCCCTCCTCTTTCTTCCATTCCCCTTTTTTCTAAGCATTTCAGAGGCTCTCAGAAATGATGGTGGGAATGGTCTCCTGAAGACTCCCACCCAGCCTTCCCCTTGTCTGCCCCCTGCGCTAGACTGGAGTCAACCTGGCTGTGAGTGGCCAAGGCTGAGAAACCTCCAAGAGTGGGGTTCCCCCTGCCAGCCCTATTCCAAGGCTGCACCTCCTTCCTGTTAGTATCTAGGGAACTCTTTCAGTGTGTGACATTAGAATAAGCATGCAGGGCATCACATCTTGTGATAACTCAACTATGTTGGCTATCAAGAAAGGCCTGTTGGCACACCCACCCTCAAGGATTAGGCAGGGAGGCTCACAGTAGCATCTGTTCTACCCTTTGCAGGCTTCCCCACCTCCCGAGAACTGCACCCCTCGGGACCACATCTCTGCCCCACTGGCTTCCCCCAGCCAATACTCTGATGTTTGGCAAACGTGTTGTAAAATTTGTAGGTAGATACTGGTTCTGCTTGCATCGTGACTGTTCGCCCAGGGTGTCCTTAAACAGTTCTCTTTTAATGGCAGCAGTGAGTTGCCCTTTGCAATGTAAAAATAAAATTGTACCTTTCCCTTTTGCAGAGATTGAGTTGCTCAAGAAACTGCTGCCTGAGATGGTGAGGTTTGAACCCTCTTGGGAGGAGCTGGAACTCTACAAAGATGGGGGCTTGGCCGTGATTGACCAGTGGATCTGCGCACATGCAAGGTAGCAAACTGACTTCTCTGAGGAGCCAAATCTTACTGTTTCAAAGCTAAATATTTGTGTTTTAAAAACTTGCCTCTTCACAAATTTGTTCTGACTTTTTTTTTTTCCCCACAGGTATTTTATAGGCACCTCAGTTTCAACATTTTCCTTCCGGATCCACGAGGAAAGGGAAATCTTGGGATTTGATCCAAAAACAACTTACAACCGATTTTGTGGTGAAAAAGAGAAAAACTGTGAGCAGCCAACTCACTGGAAAATTGTATATTAAAGCGCAGATAAAGCCAAAGACTTCAGTACCAGTGAGCTCAAAAGCAGAAGGAAATCCCCCGCTATGGGGAAATAACTGCCTTTGACCAAACTACAATTCAGTCCTCTAACCTCTTCTTGGTGTTTATGTGACTTTTGGGGCTTGAAGTACGAGCAGTATTCATCTTCTGAGTAAGAGACAGACGAGAAAAAGAAGTCCAGCCTGGGATCCAGTTGTCAGTGTAGCCGGGATTAGAAGACAGGGGGTTACTGTGGCCAAAGTGCAGGACCCTACACTTGGTCTTGTTGAACCTCGTATTATTGGCCTTAGCCCATCGACTCAGCCTGTCCACATCCCCCTGCAGCTTCTTCCTACCCTCCAGCAGATCGACACCCCTCCCCAACTTGGTGTCATCCACAAATTTACTAACAGTACACTCGATCCCCTCATCCAGGTCATCAATAAAAATGCTGAATAGAACTGGGCCCAGTACTGATCCCTGGGGGACACCACTGGTCACTGGACACCAGCTGGATGCAGCATCATTTACAACCTCTCTCTATGCCTGGTCATCCAGCCAGTGTTTAACCCAGCAAAGGGTGCACCTGTCCAGGCCACAGGCTGACAGCTTTTCCAGGAGGATGCTGTGGAAGACTTTGTCAAAGGCTCTGCTGAAGTCCAGGTGGACCACATCTACAGCCTTCCCCTCATCTCTCCAGCCAGTCACCCAGTCACAGAACAAAATCAGATTTGTTAGGCATGACCTACCTTTCCTAAACCCATGTTGGCTGGGCCTAAGCCCCTGATTGTCTTGTACGTGATGAGTGATGGCACTCAGGATGATCTGCTCNCTGAGGACAGTCAGTCTTTTTGTTAAAGGCTGAGGCAAAGAAGGCGTTGAGCACTTCAGCCTTTTCCTTGTCTTCCATTACTATGTTCCCCCTTCGTGCATTAAGGAATGGAGATCTTCCCTGACCCTGTTTTTTTATTAATGTGTTTATAAAAGCACTTTTTATTATCCTTGACAGAATGGGACAGATTAAAATCTGAGTTTTTGCATTTCTAATTCTCTTTCTACATGGCCTTGCAATGTCTTAAAACACTTCCTGGTTCACCTGCCGAGTCTTCCAAAGTAGATACATTCTCCTTTTTTTTGTTTTTTTTTCCTTCCCTGAGTTTTTGCAAAAGCTCCCTGCTCAACCAGGATGGTCTTCTTCCCAAGCAGCTCATTTTTCAGTACGTAGGGACAGCCTGCTTCCGTGCCTTCATAATTTCATCCCTAAAGCAAGCCCAGCCTTCTCAGGCCCCTTTGCTTTTGAGGGCTGCTTCCCAAGGGACTCCCCAAACCAGCATCCTGAGTAGACCAAAGTCAGAAGTCCAAGGCAGAGGTTTTACTGACGGCCCTTCTGACTTCACCGCATACTGAAAATGCCCCAGATGACCACCAGGATATCAGCCTCATTGGCCTTCCCCTTCATCCTTATCCATAGGCTTTCCACCTTGGAGTGTCTAACATTGAATTCAAGACAGTCAAAGCACTCCTGAACATAGAACGCTACCCCTCCACCTCTCTTTCCTTGTCTATCCCTTCTAAAGAACCTCTAGCCATCCTTTGCACCATTCCAACCATGTGAATCATCCCACTGGGTTTCCGTGATGGCAGTTATATCATGGTTCCCCTGGTGCACAATGGCTTCTAACTCCTCCTGTTTTTTGCCCAAAACATGGTACCAGGCTCTTCCTCCTTCCCTGACCTGTCAGATGCCCAGAGAAATGATCCACAAACTCCACTTTTGGAAAAGAGGTGCAGAGAAACAAGTTACAGGGAGCTGACCATGACCACACATGGGAAAGGGCACCATCGCCAGGCAGGGGGCTTGTGCTCGCTGGGTCTGGGGCTCAGCAGCCATTCTTACCAGGCATTTGGCAAGCTTCTGTATCTGCTTCCTCTCCAGCAGCCGCACGATCTTTGGCTTCCTCAGGAAGGTGGCAGCTTGAAGCAGGGCTTCCTCAGAGGCCTGCAGAGCAGCAGAGACTGGGAGGTGGCACCACCATCCAGGTGGGGCATCGGACCTGCATACCCTGCACCTGGGCAAGGCTCAGGGCCTTTCCCGGCTCATGGTGGGAAGAGGCAGCAGCTGGGGAATGAGTGTGTCAGCGAGTTTGGGCCCAGCTAGGGTGGCAGGTCAGCCCCCATCTCTGGCACCTGGTGCTGCCGGGGCAGTGGGACAGAGACCCCCCAGAGCTGCTGCTCTGTGGCCAGGGCCAGGAGGAGGCTGGGGCACTGGGGGGAGCCAGGGCTTAGC
>VWZY01001631.1:127623-143188 GCA_013399075.1 Chloroceryle aenea | reverse complement strand
CCAGGAATCCTCACCTCTGCCACGCGCTGGCGCTCGTCGTGCAGGTGGAAGAACAGCAGGAGCAGGCTCTGGTGCACACGCACCTCCAGTGCCTTTCTTCCCTCTCTGGCTACAGAGCCCATCACATGTTGGAAGAGGTGAATGGAGATAAGCTGCACCTAATCATATTCCTGGTGGAAAGGCAGAGGACAGGACTTCAGCCACCACCTGCTCCAGGCCCACCTGGGCACAGGTCTGAACAGCACAGGGCACAAAGACTCCAGNTTCCAGGCAGCAGCCAGTGCCCATGGGGGGGTTACAAAGCCTTACATTGTCAAAGAGCGGCAGGAACCTCCTAGCCAGCTGCAGAGCCATGGGGCTGTCCATCGGTCTGTCCATGGCCTGGAGCACCTTCCAGAGCACAAGGAGGGTCATGCAGACCACCTCCCCATCTGCATCCTGCAGGTACATGGTGAGCCTTCCCACCAGGAAGCACATTCTCCTAGCCTGTGTGGAAAACAACACTGTGTTGGGAGGCCATAACGGGCTCCATCGCCCAAACCTCTCAGGCACATCAAGCCCACGCTGCTGCCTTAGGGCCCAGGAGCCAAAGCTTTCCCCAAAGGGCTCGGGCAGGTGAACAGGGAGGCAGGAGAGCTGGGACCAGCTGCCACAGCTCCCAGAGCCCAGCCCAATCCAAGCTCCCACCTTACCCAGCCACCCCTAACCCAGCCCACACTGCCAGCACGGCTTCAGCCACTGCCCCCTTCTCACCATCGAGGGCATCTTGGAGAGCATCGTGAGACCTCTGAGCACCAGGTGATGCATGGCTCTGGTCTTACAGCACAGGAATCCCTGGACAAGCTGCAGGATGCGGTCATCCAGCTGCCTCATCTCAGGGCTGGCCAGGAGCTGCAACACACGGAGCAGCGTCAGGGTGCCCGTCTGAGTCTGTCCTGAGCTCTGCGGCCTTGGTGGTGATGGCTTCACACTCAGGGGGCTTGAAGGATTCCCCAGACATCTGCAGAAGAAGGAAGGGCAGGCTGGCCAGGAGCTGCAACACACGGAGCAGCGTCAGGGTGCCCGTCTGAGTCTGTCCTGAGCTCTGCGGCCTTGGTGGTGATGGCTTCACACTCAGGGGGCTTGAAGGATTCCCCAGACATCTGCAGAAGAAGGAAGGGCAGGGAAGAGAGCAATGTCCCACCGACTGCCCTGATGACAGTGCTGGGCTGAGCAGTGGGAGAAGGCCCAGCCCAGTTGGGGATGGTTGTGGGTACCTGTGCTCAGCTGCAGAAGAGGCCACGGGTGTGTTCCCCATCCTGCTCCTCTTCTGGCTGGTCCCCGTCTGGTCCTTGCTGTGAGCTCCAGCTCAGCCAAGGCAATGTGGCTGGAACAGCTTATCTAGGCTTTCCTTCACCCTCACTGTTTCTCCTCTCCGTGTTGATGCTCTGGGAAGCCTAGTGTCACTCAAACCACGACACTTGCTGTGGCTTATTCCTTTTTGGCTTGTTTGGGCTGTGAGTTTTTTATTGTTGGTTTTGCTTGTTTCTTTTGTACGATCTCTCTTGCCTCTGTTTGTAAGGTGCTTGTATTTGGTTTCCCACTGCTGATAATTATGTCAAATAGCTTTTGCTGAGAAGGTCTGGGGGAACTGGAGATAAGCCAGCCCTCCTTTGCTGACTTATGCTGCCATTGCTTTCTCAGAAGCAGGCTAGTGCAAAAACACAGGCTGCAATATATGGGCTTTTTTTCACTTTATCTGCTTTCTTAAGCATCAGTCGTGTCTACTCTGTAAAACATATATATGTAGATTAAAGATGTTATAGAATGGGTAAAGCAGTAATATTAGAGAGATTAATGTATTTTCCTATTGCAGTCTTTTCTAAATATGCTGTGAACAGAAACTTGGTAAATTTGTCACAGAGATTAAGTTACAAATATACCCATTCTGTGAGCTTACATTGTTTGTCCCTCCTTTTATACTTAGATTTATTTTTAAGACAGCATTTTGTTTTAATTTTGTTTTTGTTTGTATACTGCAGTATTCATCATCAGTCTATCATCAGTTTCTTTCTCCTAGTCTATCTTGGATAGGATGAGAGTGTTGTATTTTTTCTTTGTAAAAAATTGTAAAAGTACTCATTTTTATCATTTGTAAGGGGAGAGAATTAACATTTGCCCAAGGTTGAATCTGAACTCCCTTGTCATCAGTTTGTATGAACCTTACTAAATTCTTGAATTACATCTGAAGAAGTGGGGAAGACATGAGTTTGCAAGTCACTCAGACTCCTCTGGAAATTTGCTGTAAAGGATTTAAGTTGTGGTGGGTTTGTTTGGGGTTTTCTTCCTCCTTTCTTCAGCATTGATTAAAATAGCTACATGATGCTTTTTATCAATGTCTTAATAGGCAAAATGCTCTGGCCATAAGTGAATTTGAAAGGACTGAGTGGTGAAACTCAAGCACAAGTTGACTCTTGTTTTTAAGCTTTTTAAGTTTTGTGCTGATTCAGAGAAAAAAATGCTGCAGGTATAGCAGAATATTCATCTAGGTGGTTGGGCTGCAATCAGCTGGTGTCAGTACAAAAGCCTCCAATGGCAGACATTAGCCAGGATCAGGCCCAGATGGGATGTGCCATTCTATGAGCTCCACTAGTTGTACTCTGAGAATATTTGTGCTGTTCATTTGACTTAAACATGTGAATTATATTGCTATATGGTTATCAATACTGAAAAAGCTTTACATCTACAGAAAATGGTAATTTTCACAGAAGTCTACCTGTCTTGCAGCAAACTACCCAAGGTTAGTTGCATTAGAGTTTCTTACCTGTTGCTTACAGATAAGAATCTATTTACCTCTCTTTTCTTCAATGGCTTACACATTGGTTAATGTAAAATTGAAGATTGCTGCCTATCATTCTGTCTTGAGCCAAAATGCTAATTTTTCCTGAGTTCTCAACGGGTGTTCTGATAGCATGTCTCACAACACAGGCTAGGCTGACAGTGTACGTTCTCCCAGCTGTGCAGCTGCCTCAGGGAAGCTAACTATAGCTTTGCTTTTGTGAGTGGTATGTCAAAGCCATCTATTTATAAACCAAATTAGAAAATGCCTTGCAACAGTAATTTTTCTTTCAGGCTTCACGTTCAACTACCCAGAAGCTCAGTATTCCATAATAATAAATTTGGTTATAAAATTTAGTTTGTCTGAACAATAAAAATAATATATTAAACAAAAGAAACCCCAAAGAACCCTGTTAAACTATTAAAATGTTGGAATATAGGTATCAGCCATAAAACATGAAAAAACATTTTTATACCTTTACTTGGAAGATTAAATATAAAAGACATGGGAATGCCCTAACCATATGAAATAAACACAATTTTTTATTACAGTTTTCCATACTTTCTAACTAGTTGTTATTCTTGAAAATATTTCTTAATGATAAACTGGTGTTATGCTTGTTTTAAAGGTTGGAAAAGTTAGGTTAGATGCTTAAGAGAAACATTTAAAACATGTTCAGGAGTTTTGACATTCTTCACTATCAAATCAAGGTACTTGATGACTGACTTTGAGGTTTGAATGGGCTGGATGCTGGTCTAAGTCTTTGCTAGGTATTTATGAGGATCAGGCCCTACGTAACCTGAAATGCATATAAATAAAAATGGCATTCAATATTCAACATAAATAGAGATCCTTGATAATGTGGAGCTAAGCAACCTTCCAGAATCCACAAAAGAAACACAAACCCTCCAATCCTATGATTTTCAGATCAATGAATTGTATTGCAGGGGCCCAAATTTTCCTTACAATTTTGTTGGGGCCTGGGTGAACTGGTGGAATTTGGATCTTGATTATATGGGATAAACTGATTTTATCTGTGGAGTAATATTGTAGTCTGTAAGGAGACAGCCTTTCCTCAGTTGAGCCATTCTCTGAACACCAGACCAGGCAATACAAGGAACAAAGAGCCTATAGTTACCCATAGATAGGTGATGTTAAAAGCCTATGCAAATGGTTTTAGAAGTGTTTATTGAATAATAACCCTCTCTTGCAGATTAATCTCCTATAACTAAGCACTTTCTTTAAATATAGACATCTCTGTGCCACTTTTAGAACACTCAAATTACTTTGTTAAATTATTAACCAGTTTATATCATCACTAGGGGAGGTTTTTATAGAAATGAGAACAGGATCTTACTCACTGGTTATTTTTAAAATGTGCCAATGTGAAGGCTTGTACTTGTGACAAGGCTCATGAAGTGTAACAGAGTTGTATGGATTTTAAAGGAATTTTAAAAAGAGACAGAAAAAAAATTATTTNCTGTATCTCTCCAGCCTGGTGAGTAGGATGTTGTGGGAGGACCATGTCAAAGGCCTTGCAGAAGTCCAGATAGATCACATCCACGGGTCATCCCTTATCCATTGATGCAGTCACTGTGTTGTAGAAAGACACTAAGTTTGTCAGGCAGGATTTCCCCTTAGTGAAGCCATGCTGTCTGTCCTTGGGCACCTCTCTGTCCTTCATGTGCCTTATCAGGCCTTGTAGGAGAATCTGCTCCATGATCTTCCCAGGCAAGAGGTGAGACTGACAGGTGGGTAGTTCCCAGAGTCCTTCTTTCTACCCTTTTTGAATATAGGTGTAACATGTCCCTGCCAGGACTTGTCAAATATTATTGAAAGTGACTTGGCAACTATGTCTGCCAGTTCACTCAGAACTCTGGGATGCATCTCATCGGGTCCCATAGACTTACATGTGTTCAGGTTCCTCAGGAGGTCACAAACCGGATTTTCACATACAGTGGGAGTGACTTCACCACCTCGATTCCTGCTATGTAGTTTTTTAACTTGGGAGGTGTTTGGAGAGAGGTTGCCAGTAAAGACTGAGGAAAAAAAATCGTTCAGACCCTCAGCCTTCTCTTCATCTGTTGTCACTAGCTCCCTGTTCTTTTCTTCAGGGGGGTATGTTTTCTTTCACCTTCCTTTTTTTCATTGATGTACCTGTAGAAGCCTTTCTTGTTATTTTTTGGGCCCCTTGCTAAGTTCAGTTCAAACTGTGCATTGGCCTTGCTGACCTCATGCTTACAGAACTGGGCAGCATCTCTGTACTCTTCCCAGGATACTCGTCCCTGTTTCCAATGTCTGTGCAGCTCTCTCTTACTACTTCTTAGCTTGACCAGCACATCGTGACTCAGCTACGTTGGTCTCTTCCGTTTCCTGCTTGATTTCTTACAGTTAGGGATCAAGAGCTCTTGTGTTCTATGAAAAGTGTCTTTAAAGATATACCAGCTTTGCTCTGCTCTCTTTTCCCTTCAGATCATTTCACAGGGTGTCCTGTTAATTAAGTCCTTGAAGAGCTGGAAGTTTGCCTTTCTAAAATTCGGAGTCCTGACTATGCTCCTTGACTGATTTGTGACCCTTAGTAGTGCAAATTTCACCAGTGCGTGGTCACTGCCGCCCAGGCTGCTTCCAATCTTGAGATCCTTGCACCGGTGACCAGTAGATCCAGTATTGCATTGCCTTGGGTAGGGCTGTCTATTTCTTGTCCCAAGCAGTTATCATCAAGGCACTCCAGGAGCCTCCTTGACTGCCTACTGCTGGCCATGTAACTTTTCCAGCAAATGTTTGGGTGATTGAAGTCCCCCAGTAGGACGAGAGCCCATGAGTGTGATACTTCCTGGAGCTGGAGTAGGAATGCTTTGTCAATTGTTTCCCCTTGATCAGGAGGTCTATAGTAGACTCTTAATGTGTTTCCCTGATGGTTCCCTGTTGGCTGTTACTATCCTAGGAGCTCCTGGCTCATCTCTGTCAGATTTTGGCTGTGCTGCTCTGTCCCCAGTGTGCTGCAGGGTAATGGGCTGATGTTCCTTACTAGCCCCTCTTCCCTCCAACCTTGATGTGTTGTCCATCCTCTTGTGAAATGAAGGCCTGATGGCATCATTATCCCCTTCCTCCTTCTCATCTGCTTGATCGTTTCCATGTTCTACTGTGGGTCCAAGCTCATTGACAGCTCTTGCATCTTCCCCATCACATGGCTCATTGTCTTCTACTTCCCCCGAAATAGCAGTGGGGCTGGTACCCTTCCCCACAAACATCCCAGGCTTATTTCCAGAGAGCCTGTTTTTTCCCTTTTTCCCCTTCAAAGCTCAGTCAATGAGCCCAGACAATTCTTGTGATAAAAACCTTCTTCCCCTTTGAGAAAGATGCACCCCATCTGCTGCCAGCAGGCCTGGCCTCTGTCCATGTTTGGTTACAGTGTATTTTATGTTTTGCTTCTGCAATCAGTGAAGGCTGAGGCTGCTCAGGAGCTCTTGTTTTCATTTTATTTTCTTTTTTTTTTTTTCTTGTTTTCATTTTCATTTTTAGGGTAGTAGTCTATGAATGTTGAAGCAAGGGGAAAGCTGGTATTTAAGGCTTAGTTTACTGGTAAGCGTTTTCTGCCTTGACATAAAACATGGGTTGTCAGTAGGCTGTATGTTGTCATCTCTCTCTTCTCCTGCTTCTTCTATTATTTGCATTAGGGCCTGCAGGTAGAGAAGCACCGAGGTCTCATTTTGCTTGAAGGCCGGACAGGAGGAAGGCCCACCTGAAGGGGTAGAGCTGATGGATTGTTGTAGATTAAACATTCAGAAATCCTGACTCTCAAGTTCTCCCCAATTTGCCTGAGGATACTAATGTACCTGCTTCCCAGCGATTCCAAATCTTGGACGTGTGGATTGGGGTCAGGCATGGACAAGTCTCTAATGATGACTCACAGCTTCTGAGCAGCTCAGCTTCTGGAGAGGAGAGACATAGGCTCTTTCGGAGCTGGAGCTCTGTCCTCCTTGGTAGGCAACTGAAAACAAAACAAGTCTGTTTTGCTCCAGACTGCAATGAAATATAATACAAGAATATATCAAAATCCACCAGAAAATTTAATTACCTTTTTGAAGGGTACAACTTGCCTGTCATTGTAACTGAAAATACTTTGGTGAAGGATGGTATAACAAATGAGCGTTGAGAGAACATGGGTGTGTCTTCCTCATAGGCCCTACGGCATTACTTTCTCCAAATAAATTTCAAAGGCTGTTTTAAACCTTATATTCCTGTTCCAGTTTTCCTATTCAGCTGGTTAATCACATAAGGATTTGCTGAGCAAGTATGGATGTCATGAAGGTGATTTATGAAATTTCTGAGAACTTGCATTACATGGCCATTTTTTTCCTACTAGTGTCTAAAGTTAAAATATAAGATTCAATAATGTCACTCTCCATCTGGTTATGCTGTCATGAATTTTAATTTCTCCTTTTTGCACTATTCAAAACCGGATTTAATTTTCAATGGAAAATTACTAAATTTTAAAATTGTCTATGCATATATGCTTTGTGCAGTTTATACAGCAAAATGATCTTCTGACATTGGCAAGGCATATTCAGCAGATGTCTGGGGAGACTCTAGTCCTCTTCCTCCTAGCACAAGGTGTGCTAATTATTATGTGCCTTGAGCAAAGAGCCTTGTAGATAGTCATCTGCCTTTCATATTGGGGAGGAATGTCTACTGGGGAAGGTAATGGGAAGATCCCCATCTAAACTCTTTGAGGACATCTTTATTGTAAAAATGGAAAGGAAGAAAGGAAGGAAGAAAGGAAGAAGTAAGATATCTTGACTATCTCCAAAATTCATTTGGAAAAGTAACAGGGCTTGCTGTCAGCCTAATTCAGATCCTTCCAGGGATTTGTGCTGAGTGGAGGCCAGGTTTGGCAGGATAAGTGACAAAAGAGTACAGCTGCTTCCATCAAAACAGTCAGTTATCAGGGGAGGCAGACAAGGTCTCTCTGTGTTTCCTCCTAACAGAGCCATGAGAGACCTGTGAAAGATGTTATATGAGGGTCACTGAATTAATGTTTGTTGCTTCTTGTCTCATTATAGAATCACAGAATTACTGAGGCTGGAAAAGACCTCTAAGATTATGAAGTCCAGCCTATGTCCCAACCGCACCAGATTGGCTAGACCATGACACTAAATGCCACAGCTAGNGGCACGCTGCTGGCTCATGTTCAACCAGTTGTCAACCAGCACTCCCAGGTTCCTCTCTGACAGGCCGCTCTCCAGCCACTCTTCGCCCAGTCTGCAGGGGGTTATTGTGGACAAAGTGTAGGACCCTGCACTTGGTCTTGTTGAACTTGTTGCACCAACGTACTGTTGGCCTCATTTCAATGGCCCAGACTGTCCAGGTCCCTCTGCAGCACCTTTCTACCCTCTGGAAAACTACCCCCCACAACTTGGTGTCATCCGTGAATTTACTAAGGGTAGATTCAATTCCCTCAATCCCCTAATTATTTACAGTTGCACTGAACTGACAATGTAAGTTTGCATCACAGAAGACAGAAGTGACAAGAACTACGTGTCTGCCATGGGAAAATTATTCAATGAAGCCTGAGACACCATGCTTTCAAAGGAAGCAACCCAGAGAGCTCCCCTACTTCCAGAGCTGTTCAAAGAGGGGAGGCATCCCTAATGCTGACTTAAAGCCCTCTTCACAGGTGCTTCAATTCCAACAGTGACATGACAGGAAGCCAAGGGATGGCAAGACAAAAAGCTATGGCTCTCCCCTTGGCACCTGCAGAGACCCGGCTGCCTTCACCCAATTGCTACAGCCACCAAGCCCTTCTCTGCTCCTGTCCTGTCACTCAGCATGGCAGTGAGTGTGAAAGGTGCCTTGGCTGCAACAGCAAGTCTGCCGTGGGGGATACTGGTGACAGATTTGTCTACTGACAGGGAGCCTTGGAATTTGGAGAAGTGCTGACTAGTGTCTTCACCTGACAGTGAAGTTTACTCCAAAGAAGAACCTGGAGATGGCAGTGGGGGTGGAGAAGGAGCTCAGTGCCTGACCCACATATCTACCTGTGTGCATGTGGTGGGGAGCCTCCTGGGCTATTGGAATGGAGCCATTCACCTGGGGTCCTCCTTCTCATTGTATTTTCAACAAAGGCCGTGAGGCCCAAACCCTGCAAGTCTTGGGCATAACACTTGGTACTTTTCCCTGTGCACCCTTGGAGTCTTTCACCCGGCAAATTACTCTGCTGAGTCTTACCAAGCAAGCTCCCCCATCCCTGCCCACGCCTGTCCCCAGAAGGTAGATGCCACATGATGATCCAGCCTCTGGAAAGACAGCGTTGTGAACTTCAAACTCCTCTGCAACAGTAAGTCAGCTAGAAGAATCTCCCTGCTGAAGGTTATGTGAGCAATACTGACCTGCTCTTGCTGATATGGTGACATCAGCCAAAAAAAACCCAAACCAAAATCCCAAATGAAAGATTACTATTTACCCAATATCTGTGCTTTTTATAAGTTCAAATTGTTACCACTTATTTGCCATCTTAGTATTCCAGCATACCAGCTGCTAAAGCTTGTGTGCAGCCTCTTTTCACTTGCCCCTAGAGGGTCGCTTTTCTACTCACAGCAATATAAGTGGAGAATTTCCCAGGTTCCATTGCTCCTGGCCTGTGTCACTGCTGCTGGGGGCTCTGCAAGGTCCAGCACCAGAACTGTGGTGGGAGCAGCTGAGAGGCAAACAGGGCAGTCCAAGCAATGGTAGGAAGCTGGGAAATATACTGTCTGCACATTCAGAGAGTTTTCCCCTGCTGTGTGAGCACATTATTTCCTCAGTGACCTAGTTTTATGAATACAAAAATCTTCCCTCTTCATAACTACAGCAACAGAGAATTTTATTCATGTTTGCACAATAAAGAAAAGGTTACTGTGTCTTAATTTTATTAGGTTACTTTAAAACCTATAAGATCTTTAATGGAAGTTAGGAGATAGTTTGTGATCAACTGTCAGTCCTATGTGCACACTGCTTCCAGAAATGAGTCTGTAGGGATGACTCAGGCTTGGCAGCGCAACAAAAGATGTTCTCTCTGTAAAACAGTTACATCTGAAAATGTAAGACTGTTTCTTCATTGCTCTTTTGGAGAGGTGGGGAAAAAAAAAAAGATTGCTAGGATGATCGTGAATATTTAAAATCTGAGCTCTGCATTTCAGCTACATGACAGTTTGTATAAGCCAGATAACATTTTATACCCTGACTGGATAAGCACATTAGTGCTTCCAGTACAGAGTTTAGTTTTGGTTCTGCAACTCATTGCCTTTACACATATGTCTGGAACCAAAATGGGTTCCAGAAACCAGCATTTAAATGTCATTTTAAACCAATTCATGGGCTTATCTAAGCCTAGACTGAGGGCTGTTACCATATGCCCACAACTGTAAGAAATGCTCTTGCACTAGAAAATACAAAACACACTTGGGAAACAGTTAGAGGTTTCAAGCATGGTAGGTCCTAGGTGGTAACTTACACTGCTCTGGGTATTACACTGCAATGTAGAGTGGGAAAGTCAAGTTTAAAACAGTTGCGGTCAAGAAAATAGGGTCAATCTTTAGCTATCATAAAACAGATTGAAATTTTAAACAGTATTTTTGAGTCACCAAAGTTTTTGATGCATAAATAGAATTGCATAGGTTTCTTGTGGCTATTACTTGGCAAAATAAAGCAAAAGAGATTATGTAACTCTGACTCCATTGCTTTCATTCTAAGCATTTTTAATTTATTTATTTTTTATTACAGTGATGCTGCTTGCCCATATCCATTCAGTTATTGTTAGTTCCCCCATAAAGACTGTAGGTGGTATAAAGCTGTGAAAGATTGTTGTGTTGCTTAAACAGTCATTGAATCAATGGATGGTTGTGGCTGTGTAGAAGTAATTTTCTCTTCTACGAGAAAAGTCAACTTATCTGTTGGCAAAATGAGGAAAAAAAGACATTTTATGCTCAGCAGGATCTCGTTGGTAAATGGAAGTTTCATTAATTACGCAACTGTCTTGGGAGGACACTAAAATAATATAAAAAAAAATAAGGGAAAGAAGACACTACCCTGTGGGAAGGGCCTTGAATTGCCTTTGGCCTGTAGGGGTCAGATTGTCCTTTGGATCGTGCAGTTAATGTGCTTTGTACCTTTGGGCATGTTTCCCTGCTGTTTAATGCTTCAGCTGAAGTGTATTTATTTATTTATTTATTATGAAATTCCCTTGCATTCCAAGCTCCACATGCAGTATCAGCCCATGAGAATGGTAATAAAAATTAAAAATAATTCAACTATGTTGACATTACCAGATGCTGTCTTTAGCAGATGAGTTATGACAATCATCAAATCTGGGACCAACCTCTTTAAAAGCTGGGAATCCATAGGTCCAGACTGATAGGTGGGGAAAGAGGACCTTGTTTGGGCGTATATCAAACTTGTAAGGAGATAAGTTTAGAAATTCTTTGGTGTGGGGAGATGATAACACCCCAATCTGTGATCCTCTTCCAACACTGAAAGTTATTTATGTGACAAAAATTATATTTGAGTAGCTTAAATGTGTCAGGGACAGCCTAGGATTTCGGTGCAACACTTTGATAATACTTTGCATTGATTTCTCTTAAAAATTCAGACTGTCTTTCAGAGTGGTTAGATGTTTTAGGCTCTCTAGAGGAATTGGAGCCAAATTCTAGATGTATTCTTACATAGGAATCTTTCAGGGTAGTGTGTTTCATGTTTGATTTATCCCTACACCTAATTAGGGAAGGAGCAGGGAAACTGGTTCAAGTTTTTCTATGGAGAAAAGTCAGGATGCTTAATTGGCAATAGCAATTTCTATTTTTTTTCCTATTTTTGTAGAGCTGCATTTTATGGAAGTGCCAGGATTTTCCCCATCTGACTAACACTGATGCTTCTTGGCATTTTTACCTACCTTTTATAGCACAGCACTGATGGCAGCAACATCAGCACAGGGTCTCTCTGCTGAATGCAAGACTGTGTAGAAGTCTCTTACTTGAGCAGCAGCCTCAGCACCTGCAAATTATTGGAGGAAGAATTTTTAAAATTATTTTTAATTTTGGATGAACATAAGTAAAGCAATAATAATACCTTTAAATGCTGCATGTCTATGCCCAGTGAACCAGCTTCCAAATACTAGTAGCTGTAGTTAGTAAGTTCCATTTCCCAGTGAGGTTTAGTAGCTCAAGCATGCGTTGTAGCAGCATGGCCATGTTCCTTCTGCTTCTCAAGCTAATACAGTCCTTGTTATTTGGGGCATCTCTGTGCTGAAGATAACATCCTTAATGCTTTCAGCTACAGTCTTGTGAAATTTTCACCTATCACTTAGGCTTAGATGCTCTAAGCATAGAGAATCTGGTCATTTCTACCAGCAGGGGCAATGAGCTGCAAATGCTAGCGCTGGCACAAGAACAAATGGGTTTCTGCTAGGCTGGAATAAATTTAGGTTGGGAAGTAGGAGGATTTACTTCGTGATTCTAACAATGAGCTTCTGGAACAGCCTTCCTGTAGCAGTAGAAGGGAAAAAAAACCCAATTATTTTTAAATGCAATGTATGAAAGGAACTGTGTGATGGAATAGCCAGTGCTAGATGGGGGCTGGATTTCATGAGACAAGAGAACCCTTGCAGCCCTTTTCTCCCCTGTGAATATGCAAATGGATCAGGGAAAGAGTGATGATGTCTTTCCTCCCCTTTGCAAAGTCTCACTGGAACAGCTACAATCTGGCTTTTTTAGAACCTACTGCTTGGAGGATGTGTTTTATCAGCTGTAGCAAGTCCTTGGAATGCAAACTCCATGTATTTAGTTTGAAGGATATATAAATCAAAGTAAATATTTAAGTAAGATTTTCCCTGACACCCTGTCTTGTTTTCTTGACATTGTTTTTACATCTTAACTCACAAAAGTGAAACAAGCTACCAAGGAGCAGGCTAATGCCACAGTCACAGTTAGAAGTGCTTGCTTATTAGAATTCCAGCATTTTTATTTTTCTTCTGGTGGCATATGCTTTACTTGCTAAGTATATCCATATCAGAACAGCTGACAAATGTGTTCTAGGTAGCCTCATTGACCAATATGTTTCTGCTGCTGCTCTGTGCCTGTATTAATAAATTGGACAATATGGTGAATAATTGGAGCCTTCAGTAGCATAAACATAGAATGGTTTGGGTTGGAAGGGACCTGAAAGATCATCTAGTTCCCACCCCCAATAATATTTCCAATTTTGTAACAGCCTTTCATATAGAAATATTCTTTCACACTTATTACAGAGGTGCTCTTTGAGAATAGCTGAGCATGGAGAATCTGTGAGTATTCAAACAGGTATGATAAACAAACTAATGCGATGCATTGTTCATTGCAGCTACCAGGTTTCTTCTAAGTATAAATTATCCATATCTACACTGCATATGATATAAAGTAAGGAATATGAGTGGCATGAAGCTTCAGTACAGCTTTGTCTTAGTTGTTAACCCCCGTTTGAGAAACAGAGAATGGCTACCACCTTCTTTGGCTTGCAAATTACATGTTGTATGGATTAGTTACGTGCCAGCTAATGAGGTTCTATTGTTGTTCAGTGCCCCCTGTATAATTACCACTTTTTAGACCTGCAGTGTGCTTGATAACCCTCCTACAGCTGTTATATTTCTTCTTTCATTTACAGCACTGGCTCAGTTATTTGCTATTGCAAATCAAAAGAAAATTTCTCTAACAGGTCTGTCATTTTGTCCTGTCTCTGTACAGCACAGGGCACAGCAGAGCTGCAGCTGCTTCTGCTCTGCTGTTTGTGCTGCCTGTTCCCTATGGTGTTAGAACCTTCATCACCCAAGGAGAGTCTTGAGCTACCCAACTGGTATCAGCTGTTATTACCAAAGCAGCTATGCTAGTCTTCCTACGCTTAACCACCTGTTAAACTGAATAGTTTCCTCTTCTGTAATGAGCATTACTATTGTAAACTTGATAACCTGTGTTCCTATGGCACCCTTGCAAATTAGTCATCCATGTTTCTGTCTCCTGAACTTGTCTCCTTCGTACTCCATCTGCCAAAGAAATACTCCTCTTTCTATACAAATGGTAAACAGTTTGTGTGAGGAATATCCAGGAATACCCCACTTGCTCATGTGTTACAGGACCTAACTGGATTCCTGAATAAGTGTTAGATAAGAGACTACTGTTGAAATACAGGAACAGTCTTACTGTGCTCACTCAGCAAGATCAGTATTATTCATGCTTTGGTAAGGAGCAAGTTCTTAAAAAACATGTTCTACATATAGACTTTCCTAAACCAAGGGATACACTGACTTTTTTTTCTTTTTTTAGGTGATATCAGAAAAGGCATTTGATCACATTGGAAGGCTGTATCTTTACCACTGTGTTAACAGAGCCTGGACTAACATTTCCTGACCTGCAGTCAGTATCAACAGCCAAGACTACTATCAGCAGCTTTGCAGCTGAAGCCTTTTTGGATTTGAACTGTAGCATTATAACATTTCATCCCATGTGCTCACTGACCCCCATCCTGATAAAGGAAGAAGGAATGTAAAGGCACTGGGCAATCAGCTGGAGATGTGATGTAAAGTTTATTTATCACCCAGACTGAAAGTATGTATACACCTTGCATAGCATACCTTTGCTCCCTAGCTGGTCCTGAAGCACCAGCTATCAGTGGTTTCCTGCATGCCTCTGACATGTTTCAGTTTGTTTAATTTGGTACAGATGCTGCTACGATAATCCACGCTTCTGGTATCTTGTTTTCAGACATCTGCAGTGCCCAGATCTATCTGGAATTATTTCGTAGTGCCTTTCAAAGATGAAAGCAGGTTTAAAAAGGAGAAACAGAGAAACACCTTTATTTTCTCATCGGTGAGACCTGCACCAAAAAACCCACATATATATTCTTGGGTATTAGAAGTCTGCTGGGCAAAATGTGGGCTAAAAGCTCAATATCTAAACTCATCTCTGAACTCAGCTTCCAGTTTTTTTCTAACTCCTGAAACCACGGAATGAATACAAAGCAGCAGATTAATCTTCTTGCATCTCTTGAAGTTATTTTTATCTTCACAAATATAATCCATATTGATAATTCACCGCAGGCATGCTGGACTGAAGCATAAAAGATGCTACTCACTGTACAGAAATGCACTAAAACTTCTTTCTGTTCATGGTCCATCTGCTGCGGAACACAACACACCAACGTGGGCTTACACCAGGCCAGTCTGACCACACACCTTCCTGCAGTGCTCTTGGTTGTACACACACCCTTTTGGTAACATTTGGTTCTCACCTCCACAACCACCTCACTGCAGGTTGGCTGCACGGGGTAAGAACGAGCAGGTCACCGGGACTAAAGAAGAGAACGAAAAGGGGGAGATGCAAGGAACAGACCTGTTGGCTAGAGGTGTTGGGGGGAAGCAGAGGGGAGCCTGAACCTCCGCACAACGCTTGGAGCAGGGCCGGGAGAGGAGGGTTCGCAGGAAGGGCTCCTCAAAGGCTCATTTTGCTTTATCTGTAGACGCGCAGAGCTTCCCTAAGAACAAACTGACCCGAGGCTTCCTCTTATCCCCCGAAGTCTCTTCCAAGCCTTGTTATGGGCTGCCAGCTTTCAAAGCAATTTCGCGTTAAGTTCTTAAGCGAATGCGACTCTTTCCACATTCTGCTCCCGGCAACTGCGCGCATCACAAGACCAGCGGCTTTCACCTCTGCGTTACCCCGCCGGGAAATCACCGCCGCTCTCTGCGCG
>VWZY01001631.1:48835-127301 GCA_013399075.1 Chloroceryle aenea | reverse complement strand
CCTCGTCAGCTTTGTGTGTGTGTGTGTGTGTGTGTCTGTTTCAGCGTTTATTAAAACAGGGCTCTGGAAATGTTTCCTTACTAAAAAGAGAGAAATGTGAGGTTCCCCCCTCTGATCTGAAGCCTGTGCTGCAGATAGAGGATGGTGTGCGCAGAAATCCGCTGGTGAGGTATGCGACAAAAAAAGGCTTAGGTGTTTTTTGCGTGTATTGGGATGCGTGTGTACGGGGATCTGGCTGGGAAACTGATTTGTTTGTGTTCTGTTGGTTTATTTGCTTTTGGTTGCATATAGATGACGTGAAATGCTGAGTATAGTCGGTCTGGGCGTCGTGTTATTCCTGCTATTGTTACATTGCTTGTTGTTTGACTGTGTCCTGAAATTTTAATAAGGAAAGATGCAGGATTTCATCTGAAAAGCTGCCACTGAAGGGCTCTTATCACAGTTAAAAGAAAAAGGTAGAAAACTTCCTCTGAATTCAGTTTGTCTTGGGAACATGGAGAATATTCTTAGCCTTTTCTAGATGTATATTTGGGGTTTGTGTGTGTCTTTGAGAGAGAACTTAGCTATCAAAGAGGGTGTAGGAGGTAACTACATGTCCATTAAGGTGTGTTTCCTCTCCTGGAGCTTGAGAGGTATTAAAATATTTTTAATCTGTGACTAC
This sequence comes from Chloroceryle aenea, assembly GCA_013399075.1. Taxonomy (NCBI): domain Eukaryota; kingdom Metazoa; phylum Chordata; class Aves; order Coraciiformes; family Cerylidae; genus Chloroceryle; species Chloroceryle aenea. The sequence goes on along the minus strand of VWZY01001631.1, from coordinate 126,640 downwards.
ATGTGAAAATAGATGCATTTAAATAAAATTATTTCTGAAACCAGTTTGTGTGAAGAATGAATCAGATCTGTCTCAATGAGTAAGCTATCTTTTTGTTTGCTTGAGCAATTAATACAATATTACAACACTGCAAGCTAAATATGTATTTTTTTTCATGTAAATAAACACATTGTGCCATCTAATTTATGGCTGGTATATCTTTCTTCCCAGACCTGCATTGGAATGAAACAGCGGGGGGTATCGAGGGAGCACTGGCTGATGAAGAGAATACATTTCAACAGAATAAAAGCAGTAACAGTAAAACTAACAGCTACAGCAGTTCAATCCAGAAGGAAATCACACTGCCTTCAAGATTAATCTATTACATCAACAGAGACTCTGAAACCCCTTACCATATCCTGGATACTCGGGCAAGGCACCAGCAGAAGCATGACAAGGTAGGGTCTAAAGAGGCTCATCTGCAGAATTTTCAAAATAGTGATTTGTGATGTGGAACTGTGTTTGAGTGCTTTATCCTGTGGATTTTAGGGACTTAAGGTGGTCCTTACCAACTTTTCTAGCAATTATAGAAGGATATGTAATTAAACAATTGTGTAATTTCCCTTGTGTTAATTTAAAAAATAATTATTTTGAATTTCAGGATGGTTCAGAAGCTGAACTGTTGATAAAACAAAGGGAAATTATGCAAACTTGACCTGTCTGATCATTATAGATTACAGTGTCTTGCCTTAAGACAGTCATCAACAAAATGCTTCTTTCCAAATAGCTGTAGACAGCACAGGGACTTTCTTCAGAGTTCTGAACTTACTGTGTGAGTTACTTGACTTTGAGTGCACTAATAAATGCAGTATTGGTTTCCTGCCAGTGTATGAGAAGACCACTGTAAAGTGTTACCATTTTTTGTTGAATGATACCTGCATTTTTAATGTTTAATGACAAGAGCAGATGCTTCTTCTTGTATAAATATGCACAGCTGTTTTACTTTGCTTGCTTGTTTTTGTTTTGTTTTCTTCCCTAAAATGGCATGAGATTGAACAAACTTTGTTTTTGTGAAAGAACTGGTAAAGTAAACCAATTCTAAACTATACTGCTTAGGAGGCACCCTTTAAAATCATTCCATCCTATTTTTATAAACTTTTGTTAAAAAAAAATTCTCCCCACAGGTTAAAAAGGTAAAGAAAAGGTAAATGCAGTTTGTATAGGAAGAGTTTATGATGGCAGAGAAGTGAGACAGCAAAGCAGCTATAACTGCAGGGCTTAGATATATCTAAGGGAGATCCTACCTATTGAATTTCTTTTGAAATTATAGAAAGTGAATTTGCATTATATATGTTTTTGTCAGCTTTATGTGCTATTGCAGATGTGGAATTAATATGGAGGAACTGTATAATCTCTGAAAAAAAGATGAGATAGCTGTATGGTTTTGATGTTTCAGTGGGAAGAAAGGTTGCTTCCTAGCTTGTGGAACTTGGATACCAGTATGTGCATTTGGATGCATCTAAATACATGAGTATGTTGTGGATGGCACAAAAAAACCACATTCAGTTGTTGGAAACTGGAACTACTGGGGAGAACACTACATTCAGAATTAACAGCCGTCCAAACTGAGACCTCTCATTTAAATAAACTTTGTTTCCCTCTTCAGAGAGGGGTGTGGAAAGAAAGGGATTTGCAAGTGCTTGCACACTTGACTTTGGGAATACTGCTTCTACATGAGAGTTTTCTTTTGTGAATTCACAGAGGACAATGTCCACTAATTTCATTACTTACCCAGCATTGCCCCCAAGAACATTGCTGCCATTGCCTCTCCTTCCTATGCCCTACCTTTCATCTACCCGTTGGGTAAAGCTCTGCCAGAGTCAGTGCTGACGGAATTGGTATTGATTTCCTTGGGGATGCTTGCTGCTGAGTGTTGTGTAAAGTGGATCTCCTCTCTACTCACTGTCCCTCTTAAGTGGAGGGAATGCTAACACTGCAGTTCTTCCCCCAGAAGAGTTCTTTAAACTCAGGGCTTCATGGGGAGTGACATTAGGTTGATTTCATTCTTCTGGCATGAAACTTCTATTGCTTTGATCTATTTGATTGAAGGAAAGAGTTGATTCTGTTCCTCATCTGGATTGATGTTTGAATTTGCTACCTGAGCACCATAGAGGGCTTCTCCCCCACACCCAGCTTGCATCTTGTGGCTTTCCTTGAATTAATTAATTTCTTGGCCCTTCCATCTATTTTATCAATAATATAACAAATATTTTGGTTATTTTGTTTGTGTTTGTTTAACATTTGCTATAATTCTCTGTAGAGCAATAAGGGGTGGAAGGGAGGTCTGCCTAGGATATAAAAGGAAAACAACCCATAAAGAAAACAGAATGCAGTTGGATTGTGAAAGATACATGAGGGTTTTGATGGTTTTGTTTGTTTGTTTGTTTTGGGGAATATTTAGTACTTGATTTTGTTCATTTCCAGAACTTAAATGCTATATTGCAATAAATCCTACTTGTGAGATTTTGCTGTCTACCACATTGATAATGAAAAGAAATAGCCAAAATACCTTTATACTTCAGTAAAGTGCACACTATTTAAGACTGATTTTTAGCATATGGAAACTGTAAAGACAATATGATGACTTCACATGCATGCACTGGACAGCTGAGAGGAAAAAAAGGCTCTTTTTTTTTTTCCTTTTTTTACTCTTCTTGGAACCATACATCCTTAAACCTGTGTTTTCTTGTCAATCCTAATATACCATTTATAGGCATATGCTATAGATATACTCTCTACCTATGGATATTATTCAGTAAACCCTTTCTGTGGAATTTTATTATTGTGGCCAGAAGAATATAAGCAGCATGGATAGTTTGTGGAATTAGGCCTGAATATATCAGAAATGCTGAGTCACTATAAGGAGAGGAGGAGAGTAAATTGTGTGCATGTGGGATGAAATGGGTAAAGCTAGAGAAGTATTATGTAAAATGATTTAAAATCTTTCAGGTTTTAATGTCCCTTCCTAAAAGTAAGGGCCTGCAACATTCTTCATGAAATGTATTTAGAAATGAAAGGCTGGAGGAGAAAACAGTGTACCAGAGAACAAACAATTTAAATAATTGATTTCTTAGCACTGATCTTTTTTATCTTCTTTAGAATTTGGTGAAAGACAGTCATAATGAGAGGGGGGGTGTGGTTTAAATTATTGGTAGAACTCCTCTAATTCCTTCTTATTCTTATAAGAAGCTTTTTCTCTCTGTTGAAAAAGGGAATGTTCACTGTAATTTTGGCTGTGATCTATCTCTAGGGTAGACAGAGTTCTAGTGTGTAATCTATTTTCTCTGTGCTTTTAAAAAAACATATTTTAGATACTTGGTACTTGTAGACTCTGAAATCTGTATACCTGTTTCCTCACAGTCAAATTAAGGCTGGCTGGTTCTGAACACTTCTGAAGTTATTTTTAGTGTGAAATGCTCAAAAAATGAGCATCTGTTTATAAAAACACACTGAAGAAGCTCACAAGAATCCTTAAACTTGCTGAAGAGGTCTGAGTCATCTGCGTTCTGGGACTCTGTCTTTCTTAACTGCAGATGGAGGTAGCATTTTGAATGAATTTGGTAATATCTTTACTGAACCAGATGATAGCAGTACACAAAATGAATCAAAGCATATGCAAGACTGTTAGGACCTAGTGGGAAGAGTGCATGGGACAGAGCTTGTCACAGAAGGCTAGGAGCAAGTTCATATGATGCCAGCAGAGGGGAAAAATCTCGTGAGACAAGATGTGATCTCAAGAGAGCAGGATTCCCAGAGAATCCCAACTTCAGTGTTATAGTCAAAGAGACCAAGAATAATTTGAAATTTGAATTGATTTGAGGCCAATGAGCAAAGCAGCACTGGGTGGCCGGGGAGTCTCCTGCTCCACCAACAGTCACAGTCTTCCTCTTGATGTCCTCAGAGTAACCTATATAATGTAAAAGTACCTTCAGGGTTGCTAGGAGCTGAAGACAAAGCATGTTGCAAAACAGGACCTGGATGCAGATAAGCCATTGCAAATAATTCACCACTTACAGAAACTTACAACCTTGCTTCTGTCACAATCATTTCCCCCTTTGTCAAGCAAATTACCTGGCTTTGACCATTACATCCAGGGTGACCTTTCCAAAGGGTGGAAAATAACTAATAACTGAAGGAAGCCTTTATCTGCTGGGTGTTTTCAAACTGCATCAGAAGTTCTCAGAAGTTGTTGCAATGGAAAAGAAGTTGAAGCAATGTCTTCATGCATAGTTCTAAGCTGTTAGTGTAATTTTTGGGGCGGAGGGAGTCATTGCTTCCCCCCCTTCATTTTGGTCTGTTTTACCAAGTGCTTCTTTCAGCTCATCTGTGTGTCATTTAAATAAAAAATATAACATTCAGCCTGGCAGGAATATGTTTTCTACTATGTGGCCCTGTTTTAAAGGTTGAGATACAGCTCTGTCTCAGTCCTTTATGAAACTTTGGTATGTAGCCTGTGAAAGTTGAGAGGGGAAGCATCCTTCAGATGAAAGGAAAATAACTATCATAGCCATTGCAAAGGTGGGGATGTTGAAGAAAAACCAGGCTTGTTTTGTAAAAGATGAAAGATCATGATTAATAATCTCAAGAGGTGGCATCATATGAAGTCTTCCTAAAATCCAGATAAAAATGTTATGTGTTGATTCTTGTCTCCCCTTCCCTTGCCTGTCTTTGGCTAGATCGTCACTTATAATCCACATATAATGAAAACTGATCAAAATAATTACTGAACTTCACATGGCTTATGTGTTTTAGTTTAAGATTGTTAAAGAGTCTTTGTAGTATTTCATCTGGCTTTGGTTGGGGGGTTTTGTGTGTGTTTGTTTGTTTGGGGGTTTTTGTGTTTGTTTGGATTCCCCCCCGCAGATTTGTCTGTGGTGCAGCTTCAATTTCCACTACCTCTAAATGAATGCTTTTGTGCACTTTGTCCTCCTTCCCCCACCCTTGCCTTTATTTCAATGCAAAAAGGCTTATCTGGACTCTGTCTTCATACAGACTAGGGTAGTAATTGGTAGTCCTGTCTTGGTTTCTGGGAGTAGAAGGCTATCTTCCTCGCATCTCCACTACATCTATGTTTTGGTTTTCTAGCTGAAATATGGATCATTATATTTCTAAAACCTTTTATATACTTAAAAAATTCTGCATCCTCTCCTGAGCTTCAAGCAGTAACCCATAAAAGGTTTCAGTTCCTAAGTGTTACACAGTTCTACGCTCACACCTATGCCTTGTTCTGAAAATTAAAAAAAAAGGAAGTTTTTGGGTTTTCTGTCATTTGTGGGAAGCTGAGTACTGCAGGAAGGTGGTCCAAGATATGGACACGTACTTTGTAGAGTCTTGGTGATACCTTTTGCAGAAGGGAACCCTCTAAGACTTGGTTTGAAGCTTTAGAAGGCAGGCATTCTGCGCTGGATGCATGGTGGGCAATTCCTTGGAACATGCATGCCATATAGGATTCTCTGGGCTATATTTATACATAAAATTAACAGGATTAGTATTTAATTGAATCCACCCTCATTACAGTGATTGGCGAGTAATTTGCATACAATTGTAATATTACCCACTCCATACTACCACTACTTGTACATGCTTTAAGGGATGGATCTTGGGCCAGGGTCTTTCTGACCTATGGGTGTGAATTTTAGTATTATAATGGAGGAGGTGCAGCTAAGGCTACACAAGCCTTAATTCTGCTGCCCAGTTGACAATTGATTAGTTGTCTTCAAGGCGTAGATGTGCTGAGGTGCTCCTGTTAACTAGTAGAAACCTAACTCATTAGGTTGACCATGTAAGTCACAATGGTATGGTTTTCTTGTCACTTCTTACAGGTCTTAGCTTACAAGCATCAACTGTTAGCTTACTGGTATCATTATGAACAAAACCCAGGGAGGGATACAATTTTTAGCAGCCAGTATTAGTACAGGTGGGTATCTATTGTCACATTGGGAGTCAATGGTGAGTTCTGGTCCCTAGGGTTAAAAAAGCAACAGTGATTACTTTCAGAAGTAGGCCTGAGCCTTTGGTCATGGGCTGACAATCATTCTTTTAGCCTTTAAGACTTGAGGTTCAAGTGTGCAAAGTAAACTCTCTAATGTTACTCATTAAAGACCAGAAACTTTTCTGAAATTCTGAATGTTTTAAGCATGACTTTTTTTTTTAGGACATTTACATTTGCTATTTCAGTATTAAATGCTTTATTTCTTATTAACAGTGGCAGGTCATTTTGGCATACATGCCATGTAGATGGTTCCAAAAAAGCTAAAAGAAGAGGAAGAAAGTAAGTCGATTTGGTTTGTGACAAAACTTGTACTACTATGAGAATAAAGGTCTAGATAAAAAACAAACAAACCAAAAACGTTTTAATGGTGTAAAAAGCCACTTAAATCTGATTTAGTTTTCTGATTCCAAAATGAATTCCCTTGCTCGGCTACTAAGAGGAGCAGCTTTTGGCCATCATTTTAGTCAACAGAACTATATGCAAAAATAGATTTCTAGAAGCAATGAGCTTGTAATCTGGAGATCATATGCTTGGATACAGCAAAAGACCCATAGGTACTGTCAGCCAAAATAATGCTGTTACTTTTGTTTCAAGGCTTGTGACAGAACTTGAGTATTTTTGAAGGAATAACATAGTACTGCATTTGACACAGTTTTACTCTAAGCAAGTAAAACCAGTATAGTACTTTACTTTTGGTGATGATGATTGTAAAATTCCCAAAAGTCTGGAAAAAAAGTGAGTTAGGGACAAATAGTGCCCCTGGATTTTTAGCTTGGAAGGCTTCCTAAGAGCTACTGCTTTGCAGAAGCAGCTGCAGCACTCTTAGAATGTCTTAGTATGAAGAATCTCTTATTACAGTCTCTATGCTAGTGATCTGAGCTTCCAGAACAATGAAGAATGCTTTTTTTCTTAATTATCTCTCTGAAATTTGTGTTTGGGAGCAAGAAAATTTTTAAAGACTCTGAGACTTCTTCAACCCTCTCCTTTATATCTCATCAGTAAGTCTAGCAAAGACTTTCTTTCTGCAGCAAGCAGAAAAGCTTTGCAGTTTTGTAATTTTGCAGCTTTAACATTGGAGTAGCTTCTATCTCTTGATGTTGGAACCTCTGCATTGGGCTTTTATGTGATAAATATGTACAGAGGAACTTGGTTTTGTGTTTCTGTAAGTAAAGAATACTCATGCAGACATGAATATCTGGATGTATGCAAGTGGTACAAGAAGGTGATTAATATTTCTCCTGTGAAAAGACATGGTAAAGTTCTTCCTGAAGTTCTTCCTCCCATCGTGGTGGCACATGATGGTTGTGATGATTAAAACACGTGACAGATTTCAGTACACCATGATTGCTTTTGAAGCCTGTTTTGCTATTTGTTATTCTTACAGGAAGGTCTCTCTCCATATGGTTTGTATGCAATAATGCAATCTACTCAATTACCATTTTTATCTTCTGAGCAGGAGAGATCTTGAAAAACTTCCAAACTCATACATAAAAAGCATAATAAGAGCTAGGTACTTTAAGAAATTCTGTCATTGTTTTCTTATGTTTCAGAATGATCTTAATGGGATAATACATGCTCTTTTAAACTTTCCAGGTAGTTAATATTGAAGCTTTGTTTGTGGAATATATATGAAGAGACATAATTTTAGGTAAATGTTACATGGGGGGGAGACTCAAACCAGTAGCTCCTGTAACTCTTAAGTGGGATATTAGAGTGATAAAAGTAATTGCAACTCTTTTCCTGCAATGTTGAAAATTAGGGATTTGTTATGGCAGGGAGGAGCTTTGGAAAGCTCTTTGTTACGCTTGTTCCTTGGTTTCACTCTGCAAAAAAAGTGGAGCAGAGGCCAAAAAGCCTCTCCTACTAGGCAAGCATTTTGAGACTCTATGATATAAAAACAACAAACAAACCAAAACAACAAGAAAATGCTAGCTTGCATCCTTGTGGATTCTCTTCATGGAGTCACCTGTTTGCCTTTACACTTGAACTGTTTCATTGTGAAGATTCAGAGCAGCTGGCAGCTGAGCTTGCCAGACCAGTGTCACGTCAGTGAGCTGATGAGAGACTATTAATAACTGTTTAACAAAACTGTAGGCCTTGTGAGCTATGGAAAGTAAAGTTTTGTATTATTTAAGTTATGCCATAAACTAGAGAGAACTTTAGAGAGTTTTTGCATAATACCTGAAGATTAATAAAAAATAGTATTTGTCTTTTGAGCAAAGAGCTTAGTTGCAATATTCCACCTTTATGTAATTATTAATGCTGTATCAAATTGTTGTATAAGTAAGAGTTACTTGATTTGAACATTATCAGTGAAGTGGTTCTGTTATTTTGGGCATTTTAAAGTGATTTAATGTACTAATATAATTAAAAGAATGGTATACAAATTATTTATGCTTCTGTTACATAGCTGCCTGGTTATGGCAAAACAGACATTTCTGTGAATCTTCTTTTTAGCTTTATTTTTTCTTTTTATTTTGTAAGGAAGGGGTGTGTATTTGAAAGTGTGCTTTTCAGGTGCCATTTGCTTCTCTCTCTACCCTCTAAAAAGGCAAGGCCTTTTGAATCAGAATTTGGTGCAAGGGCAAAAGCTTTTTGTATGCCTATGAGATTCATGAAAATAAGCATGTTGTCCATAACTTTTTTCATTGGTGTTTGTTTGTTGTATTTATTGCATTTAAAGCTCAGTGACAAGTCTAAGTGTTCTGCAAAACTGTACAGTACTCCTGTGTGTTCATGTTTACAGGCTGTACATCTGGCCCAGGCAAGTTTCCAGATTGAGGCCTTTGGCTCCAAATTCATCCTTGACCTCACATTGAATAAGTAAGTGCGTAATTTGAGGTTTCTCTCTTTCCCATGCTTATTGTCTTTAACTTATGGTACAAGGTCATGACACGTGAAATCCCACAATCTGCCAAAGAATATGCTGTTATCTGAGTTTATGAATACAAAATAACTTTGGACTTTTAAAGTAACAGCCTGATGCCCCTAACATACATACCTTTAAGATTATGTCATGAGTAAAGTGATAGAGAGATTCTAGTACCAGTAGTGTGGGTTTCCTTGTGCATTTTCTACTTATTGATAAACTGTTATTGTTTTAGTTGCTCAAGCTGAACTGTAGGAATGCTGTAAATACATCTATGAGTGGCTCATCTTTAGTGATCTGGAAAACATGCTATTGTCACTATAATCATGAAGTTCCTAATGAGATGGGAAACCTAATGGTTTAGCTGTTCTGCAAGGTGCAGCTACAATCTGTTTGCCAGTAACATGGGTCAATGGTGGTTTCATTGTTTCTATCACATTTATTTGTATCCCCAGCTGAAGGTATGGAAATACATGTTTTCCTAAATATTGTAATGAAATTGCTGCTGAAAGTTTACACTGAGAAAGTTAAAGTAGAAGTAAAAAAATCAGTACTAAATACTGGACAGGTAAAGTTTTTTACAGTATTGCTTAAAAAAGTGTGTTTGCTCCTTGTGCTGCCCTTAAGCATCTCAGTGCATTTAAAGGAGAAAAAAAAATGACAGAAATAATTGCACAGTGGTTTTACAAAAGTAAAAATCTCTTACTTTGTCTTCAATACTACAGGGTCTTACTTTGGTCTTAACTGTTGAAAGTTTTGTTAAGGAGAAAAATGCAGTCTTACTAAATCTAATAGCTTTTCAAAACGGTGAGATATGGCTCTAAAGTTTGATGAAATATTATATTCCTGTATTTTGCTGCTTACCAGTTATGAGGCCTTTTGCTGTAAAGGTGAACTGGAAACGTTGTCCTTCATCCGTGCATGATTTTGATGTTAGGTTGCTGTAGCAGTTCCCTGTTTCAAAATGTGAGACACGGTCTTGAGTAGCTGGCAAATGGTGAGTTAGCCTGAAGGGATGGAATTGGAAGAGAAAGAAGGCTTGAAGTTAACTGTGTTCTCTAGCCTCTGGAAGAACTGCAGTAGTGCAAGACTGTGTTTGAGAGTTGGAGTAATTCCAGTGGGGTAACCATGATGTGAGGGGAACCTGTATCTAGTGGCCTTCAAGCTACAGGGAATTTCTCTTGGCCTGCTTGACACTCTTCTGGTTTGCACGTCCAGTCAGCGAGACAGAGCACACACTCTCAGGTTGGATCTATACATAGGATAGGACTGGTCAAACGGACCATCGCAGAGGAAAAACGTTGCCATTAGTGGTACCACACAGAAATGCAAACAGCACTTAGATGAACAAGAATACAAACAGCATGGTAAATTTCTCCAGCTAATGGGAATTAAAAGTTTGCTAGTGAAATACATGCACCAGCCCTCTCCTGCTTCCCAATCATGCTCACATTCACAGACTCAAATGTGAACACAGGCTTTAAGATCATCAAACATTCCTGTCTAGCTCTGAGGTCCCTTACTTGGTCGTGGGCTTAGACCATAGGTCTTTCCAGATACAGGTCTCCTCATAGTTGCTGACTGACTCTGAAGTTTATTTGTATATCACAGCTATGCACAATAGAGAGCAGAGCAAAGTCACGTGGAGCAAGTAGGACTTGATAAAAACATGACACCCATGATGACCCTTGTTTACCACTCCTTATCTGTTCTAAAGTTCTGGCTGAACCTCTTCAAGGCCGTGCCTGAGTGACTTCTTCCAAGGCCCATCAGTTAGTGACCTAACAGAGAAAATAATAAAGACCAGAACTCCTATTTTCTGTTAATTAGGGTTTGTGTGTCTGGGTGTTGGTTGCTTTTCCTGTACTGTCTCTTAGACTGAATGGCTGTAACCAAATAGTAGCACAAGCCCAGTAGCCTTACATTCCCCATATCCCTGCAGTATAACTTACTCCAGCTCTGCTGTTTGTCCTTGTGTACTTATAACAGATGATCCATAAAGAAAGAAAATTATTTTTTTGTTTTTTTCCTTTAAAATCAGTCAAGAAATGCAGTGTCTTTCATTTCAGAAAGAGGTCACTTGCTGTGCACCTTATGCAAAGAAGTTCTGCTCTTGGGTTATTTCTTCCTGGCTATTTGTGAGGTGCAGAGTGTCCAGGTGCCTTACTGGTATTCCTACTGCTTGCCTCTTTATATAGCAGATCTTCTTAACTGCTTTTGAAGTTTTTTTTGACCCAAACATTTGACTTTATCTGGTTATGGTCCAGAAAATTACTTCAAAAACCTGGCCTATTTTTTGACCAAAGACTCAACCTGTAAGTCATAAAACATTTAATGTTATAAATTGCAAATACCCATAGAAAATGATTTGAAACAGACCAGTTTTTCTTTCTCTGTTACATTTGTGTGTTCAGCAAAGTGCTGCCTTTTGCTGCTCTGGATTACAGTGAATTTTAGTTGACATACGGGTATGACTAATGTCTAGGCAGAAGGAAAGGCAGAACTACAGGGCCATAGACTTGAGCTGTTACATGCTGTTGGCCAAAAGAATCCAGTCACATACAGAATGCAAAATCTTCAACATCTGGAGGTACCCTTGAATATATTGAAAATATATTTTTATTAGTTACTGAATTAATGTCACTCACATATTTCGTGTATGCTGGTATCATCCCTGAATTTTTTAGGAAAGTTCTTGGAGTATCTAAAGCAAAAATCAAAAGGATGGTTGTTGCCTATGAACAGGTTCTAGTTTTCTTTACCTTTGCTGGAGTCAGTGCAGTTGCTGCCTCCAGCTGCTCTTTTTTTTCACAATGCATATTATAACCAGGAGAATACAGTAGGAGGCAACACCAATCCTGCCATCCACCAACAGCTTGCACTCTTAGCTTAATATCTTGAATATGTCTCAGCAGTATTTCCAGCTCCTTGTCATCTACTTCTTTCATTCCTCCTAGAACTTTCCAGATTAGTGCTCTTAATATTTTTCTTCTCTTTTGATTTTTTTTTTGTCATGTCATCCCCTTCTCTTAAGCAAATATTTATTAAAAAAAAAGTGCTTATGAAGGTCTGTTTCTATCTAAGTTTATGGGGGGGAAACATATAACTGTAGCCATAGAAGTCAATGTGGCAGTCCCTGACTTTTGAGCACTCAAGTTTTGGATTCTCTTTAGTATTTAAGTCAAGTCCTTAGGCCAGCTGTGCCATGCATGAGTAGAGTTGTACTCCGTAGAATGGCTATGAATAAAATTATTGACTGCAGAGTTCATTGCAGGAGGATTGTAAGAAATTCAGCATAGGCTGAGTGCTGTGGGTGGGTGTGTGTTTTATTTTGGTTTTAGTTTCTTTGGGTTTTTTTTTTGGTGCTCTTGGGGTATATGTTTTGGTATGGGTTCTGAGAGCCTCAGGCAAGAGGCATCTTGAAGTATTTGTTAAAAAAAAAACAAAAACAGAACCCCTCCCAAGAAATACCAAAAACACCCCACACCTCAAAACCTGAGGGGACGTGCTGTTTGTCTTTTAAAATTCAGGCACTGATGTTGTGAATGCTAGCCCTCCTGTCAGACCACTTAATGTTCAGTGAAAAGACTTTAGTCTGGGCACTCCTGATCCTGGATTTAATTAAGTTTTGGGTGCCTGTCAGCTGAGATATGATCACAGCCATTGGCTTGGTGGATTGTGAGGGTCACCAAGCTCAGGACCAGAAAAATACACAATGGGAGCAATATGACAATGATATAATCAATGCTCTAAAAATTCTGTGTGGTGGGAAGAGGATGTTTACCTCCAGCTACGGAACAGCTATGGTTATCAAATACAAAAGGAGGTTTGAAAGGAGGTGCTTCTCTCACACACAAAAGAATATTGAAGTACAGATTGTCTTGTGACAGAATATTGTGTGTATTAAAGTACTTCCAGGTGTGAAAGACTGGAAGAACTTATAAAGAAATCTACCGAGGGCCATCAAAACCAACTATATTAACTGTAGTTGATGATATCCTTGTCACACATCTCTGGATGCTGACAAGACTCCCTGAAAAACAGCTACATGTGTATATTTGCTGTCAAAAAGCATACTAAGCAACATCTGACAATGCATCCTTTCTTAGATTGTTCTTACTCCTTGCTCACATGTAACCACTGTAACATGGGAGTGATGAAGAATTATCTAGTAGATATTTTCAGTTTATTTCTGAGGTGGTCCAATCTTAACAGTAGTGAGTTCTTTATGCTGAAGTGAGTTATTGGTATCTCAGATTCTGTTACAGGCAGGCTGAAATCTCTACACGTGGAGCTAGTATAAAGCCTGGGTATGCTCAACATGAGTAATTAAGTTTGTCAAACTAGCTCCTAAGAACCTATATTGCTGAGTTTGGTTTTAGTATTGAATCAAGTTAAAGCTGTGCAATATAGTTCAACATGGAAGCATGGACTAAGGGAACCAAAATAAACTTGTAGTTAGCTGAATGCGAAACTGCATCTCTGATTCTGCTAGAGGTGTTAATCTAGTCTGAAGGTGGTTGAGTCAGCTCTGTAAGTATAAATAAACTTTTCACTATTTTTAGTATTAAAATAGAATAAAATAATTAAAAAAACCCCATGCCCTCATCTGCTTGGATTTTTCCTTTGTAATAAGAGTTGGTTTACGTTGGACTGCTATCATTAGCTGCAAAGTATCATAACATGTAGAGCATTCAGTGATGACTTCAAGAGAAGAACCCCAAATGTCATGTGTATATACGGGCAGCAGACTGATCTAGAAATTAATCTGGAGCATTTTATGCACCACTTTGTTCAGCTTCAGAACATACTTTCTCATCAGTCTTTTTTTTGGAGATCTTTTCCAATTTGTGGAACTCTTAAAACGCAAAACAAAAAACAAACCTAAAATGCAACCTTGGTAATTTTAGTGTAGTAAGTTGGCCAAGTCATCCCTTTCTTTACCTGAAAGACAAGCCAAACAAAACCAAACGAGAGCAAGACCGTGCAAGAAGTGACTTTTAAATAAGTGTACTGTTTAGTGTTACAGAAGCATGTGACATTAATAGTGGAAACGAAGGCTTTCTTTGCTTCCACGGTTATGGAAAAGTTAACTTATATACCTGCATCATCAGTTGTTTCCTTTAATTGCTTGTAAATGCAGATGCTTGATCCACAGTATCACATTTTTTATTTTTTTTTTAAGCTCCTTCAAGGTAATATAAGAAAAAGTAGCAAGACCTTGTTGAGCTTCAAAAAGCAACAATGAATATTTATTCCTTGGAGACCTTTTTGTCAGAACAGCTTCAAACACAATAGATGAGTAAAGACTGCTGTAAATACATACTGGAAACTTAATAAATTCCCACAAGAACAGTCAATTCAACAGAGCTTGTGAATCTTAATTGAAACTGCTAGTAGAAATGAGGCTATAGATGGCTGTTTCATTAGATGACAAGTGTTTTCATGATCTAACAAAATACCATAGCAAAATCTCAGTTTGTTTCTCACATCTTTATGTGCTACTAAAATATATCTGTCAAATGGACAAAACCATCACTTGGGTATTCTCTTAAGTAATTCAGCAAAACTAGGTTGCTCAGACACTGATACTGAGGCTGAATCATTTCAGAATGCTTAATAAATTATTTCTTGGTAGTAGGTTAGTATAAAAATAATTTCAGTTGTACGCAAGAAAGATAATTCAGCTGTAGCCATTTTTCTGCAGGCTACACACTAGGTTCTTGGAATCTAGCTTGGGTTACTTGTGTATGAGATCTTTGTCATCTCATAGTTCTGACTTCCCCCAATCAATTCTTTTCATTAGGCTAGTTAGAGCGACTCCAGACTGCAGCTCTCCTGCTGCTGAAAACAGCAGCAGTGAAACACAGGCTGGGGAAGTGGATGTGAGTTCTTCAGAAAGCATCTGCTTTCTTTAGCATCTGGCCTCTGTCTTCAAGGCAGCAGCTACTGGGAACTAAATATCCTTTTGCTGCTCATTTTGCATCCCTCACTGTAAGTCGGATAGAAGAGCTGTTGATGCAGGACAGCTTAATAAAAACAATTACCTTACACAAACAGAGCAGGATGGGAGGAACTATAGAAAAGGACCCAGCAGACTAAGGATTTGAGTTCAGTGCTGACTGAAATGTTGCCATTTGATCTGTTCATTGTAAGGCATCATATTAATGTGTCTCTACCCTGAATATGCTTTGGTTTGATGTGCTCATGACTTATGCAACTGTTTCAATTAAAGCTTTCACTGTTTCTGATGCTCATCATATTAAAAAATTATTTTGCTGTACTGGATGCATTTCTATTGAATTAAAATGTAAGTGGATCAGCTGTAAGGTAACAAAACACAGCCCAGTGTGAATGAAGCATAAATGTATTTTCTAAAATTCAGGACTGCTCTTCAGAAGTAAATTTAGACATTTTGTAAATGATAATGAAGAAAGAAGAGTTATTTTGTGATGTGGAGACTCCCTACTTTATGCATAGTTCTGTGTCTCACCCCTCAGGCACTTCTGCATGAACTCTCAATCAGTGTATTCGATGCCTTTTTTTGTTTTGATGCCAGTAGTGAAATTACAGTGCCCTCCTGTGTATTGGTCTTTCAAGCTGGAAAAATTGAAAGTTATTGTGCTTAGGTGTTCCCCCCCCTTAAGTATTTTCTGCAGTCTTTTGTCAGATTCATCAGCATTAATAACAGGGGAAAGTTTCATAGGAAAAATCAGTGGTAGCAGTTTTACATGTATTTTATAGCTGTTGTTACTCCTGGAGCTGTAGCAAAATCCAGAACAAACTCCTTTACCCAAATTCTTATTCTTTGCAGCAGTAGTGGAACATTTTTGCTAAATTTTCAGTCCTAGGCTATGCTCTGCAGTATCACATTTCAATACTGACCATTTATAAGCATTTATGGATGTATTTGTACTGATTTTTCTATGAATGTAGAGAAAAGGTCCAAGATTAGCTTTACTACTGAATGAACTGGTTGTGTATAGTAGCAGATCCTGCTGGAAAATGCTTGCAAATACGGAGTCTCCATCTTTATTCTCCCTCTTTCCCTGAAAAAGATCATGATTGTCTCATTGAGGGATTTCTGGATGATTGGAAGTAAGGTTTTCTCTATGATGTTCACTAGTGTAGACACATACTTGAAATAAGACTAAGTGATACAAGGTACCTGGCAAAATCAGGTACCTGCCAAAGTAGAGGCATATGATTTAAGGAGAAGCTGACTGATTTTTATTTTTTTTTTCAAAAAAAGTTTAAAATTCTTGCTGTTCTGTGGGAAATTTTAAGAGGAAAATGCCCTTGCAGTGTGTTGGTGGTTTTGTGTGATAATCTTAAGAATATAATAGCAATCAGAAGCTAGTGTAAAATACCCTGTTACATCATAGCATGAGAATGGGTTTGTGAAACCTGGAGTAGCCTTATCATGGATTTTCTACTTCAGCTTCTAGTTGGTAGATACTGTGATAGTTTAGCAAAAGGGTGGTTCACAAATGAAAGGTATTTTGTTTAGAACATGGCATTTGGGAAGTTTATCATGAATAGCAGACCTCAAGTTTCTTTTGAGACAATTTGTTCGATACTGAGAATTGTAGCCAGCAGGTCCCACAGGACAACAGCATTGGGAAGTCAGCAGTGAGAAAAGCCTACTGCAAAAGCCACTGTCTTGCTGTATTCTTTAACATGTATATCAGAAGTATTTCATCATAAGCATGTCATGTTAGATATGTATTTGCTACTCTAAATACACTGTATTTGCTATCTGAACTGGGAATGGCTTTGCGGGTGGAAGTAACAAGAAGCTAAAGAATGGAAAATGTTGGCAGATGAAGGAAGCAACTGGGTTACAACTGAAGTTCAACCAAAACCCAAAAAGGAGCACTGAACTCTTGAAGGATTCTGCAAAGGGTAGATTAAAGAATTTTTGAGCAGCTTGTCAAATGGACTAAATCTGAGAGACAAATGCTGTAATAAAATTACAGTTGGTTCTCAGTCAGTATACACAGAGGGAAATGACCTACTGCAAGCCTTACAAGATGCAAAACCCACTAGATAACGCTGAAAGCAGTTCTGAGATCAGTCATATAAGGCTACTAGAAGAGGGCAAAGAAGGGTTTGAGCTTGATTTGAAAATGTGTAGATAAATGCTGATCCTGGAATACGTCTGCGGAAACCAAACGGTCTCCATGGATTTAAGCAAAAACATCTAAGAATCTGAATCTGGTCAAGGGCCTTTCAAGTTGACCATAGTTCCAATATTTAACCATCTTCAGTGATTTATTTATTGATTTTATTATCTAACCAGAATTTTCCCTTTTCCTGTTTGTGTCAGTTACCTCTTGCCTTGTCTGTACCATCCCGATAAGTACTGAGGACAGGAGTCCTCATGCTTTGTAGTACGAAAAATGAGAAGAAGATGAGAAGAGAAGGACATTACCAACACTCTACAGTTTAATTCCTTTCTATAGGTCATCCTCTTTGGAAGCTTCAAACCTTGACACATGAAAGTAGTCAAGGTTTACATTGGAGTCAAGCACTAAACAATTTATAAAGCTTTTGTGTTCTCGTGGAGAAAATTTACAGCTTACTATGATCCAAAAAGAGAAAGTTAAAATGATTTTATGCAACTGAATTTATTTTTAAATCTGCACTTAAAAAATATAGCTATTAAATATTACAATCAAAATGAAGGTTAAGACAAATGGTAAGACTTCAATAATTATTCATGACTATTAGTGTTGGTTTTGCAGGCCCAGAATGCCTGTTATGTGGTCTCTCAGTTCCATGAAAAAGAACTTTTAATAGAACCACTGCTAACTGGCTTCTGCAAGATCTTATCAGATAAGTGCAGTTCCTGACAAATGTGACATGAAGAATTGATTGGGAGCCGTAGTCCCAGAGTTACAGTGTTACCAGGATTGATAATAGCCCAATCCAAGGCTGAGATAGCCATTATCATACGTTGTTGTTAGTCATGAATTCCCATCAGAGCTGTTTTGTCAGACCAGGCTTCCATAACGATGATGTGTTTTGTTCATAGCAACAAAGTTTTTGTTTTGATATACACACCACTGTCAGACCCTTCAATGATTTTTTTTTTAAAGCATTCAGAAGGGTACAGGCTCTTAGAGGCTTGAAAAATGCTGAGAATTCTGGATCACATTAAGTAAAATGCTTAGCTTGCATATATGATGGGACCACTTAACATTTAACTGCTTTGCTTTCCTTGGGCTGCTGTGCTGCAGCTCTGGCTATAACGTGGTTAGAGGTGAACGGCACATTGAGGTGATCCCAGGATATGTACAGCCTAGCTAACATTACTTAAAAAGAAAAATAAATACTGAAATGTAAATTATACAGTGTAGGAAATTTCTATACTTCAGGAATTTGTCTTGACATAGTTAGGGAAAGAAAAAATGGAGTGAGAAAAAAATCTGAGAAGAAAGTGAAAGGAAGAAAAGGAGGGGTATGGTTGAGGCTTTCTCTGTGTGTTTTGTGTGTGTTTGTTTGTTTAAGAACATTACTGGTTTTGAAAATTTTGAGTGTTTGCAATTTGACAGTGAGGTACAGGTGAAGTATACACCCTTGTGTCTAGGAGTATGTATTTGTTCAGCCTCACATATTGGATTTCTAGATAAAGTATACAATTTAGATGAAAACAATAAGGAGCTAAACATACATTTTGTCAGTACCAGTTACTCGCAGCAAACAAAATTCTAAAGCCATGAGATAATTTTTTTTAATATATTTAAAAGGCTGATAATATAATTGTAAAGCTAAAATATAGTGGATTAGATTGCAAAATGAAATTCCTCCTTTGGTAACATGCTCTGACTTCCAGTGCATGAGCAACCATTTACGGGACACGGGCTGCTTGACTTTTTGAAACTAATTTACAAGGAAAGAAAAAAAAATGGTTTGAAAATTCTAACAAAAATCCCCCTAAATCTGCTCATAGCAATAGAAAGAATCTTCAATTTTTTCTTATCTTGATTTTTCCCTTTCTTTGACAGTGACTTGTTATCTTCTAATTATGTGGAGATTCATTATGAAGATGGAAAACCAAAGTTTTCTAAGGTATCGTGCTTTTAAAATGTATCTTTCTGAGGGAACAGTGCAAATAAGATATTAAAAATAAAAATACAAAAGACAAAATTTTGCAAGACTTTAAAACACCAGAAATATTTTTCCACACATACAAGGTAACTGTGATCTCATCTTGTTAAGGATACCTCAGTTAACTGAAGAAGAATTGTATAAAAAATGAAAACTGTGTGTTGGGGTGAGGGGCAGGCAGTGGTCGGTGGTAGTAGTGAAGATGATCCAGATACTGCCAGTACAATTACAGCTCCTACAGTGTAGGGGGTGGAGGGGTTGAAGTTGCCATCAGTACAGCCTTCATTAATTATTTAGATGTCCTTAGCACAGAGTTCAAGGGGAAGGGATAATGGTTTTGTAAGACATTTAAACAACCTGAAAAACCTCTCACTGACTTTTCTTTGCAAGAATTATACAGTTGTGAAACAGAAAATGAATGACTTAACTCCAGAGGTTTTCAGTTGTTGCAAAACCAGCATGTTGCTTGTCATCCAATTAATTACATTCCTCAAACTCCCTCCCAAATGGAATTCCACAGGCTATCGATACAGTGACAAAGGTTAATGTTATGGAAGGTAGTTCAGCCCTGACTAAGGGAACAGGATCAGTCTTTTTGTTTGTTCTGGTAACAAAATGAGAACTGGTAGCTTCCTAGGAAGTTCATAACCTCCATTTTCAGGGAAATATTTGTTTCATATTTGATATGAATGCTTGAAATCGTTGTTGTGAGCTTGTTAGATGTGAAATGTATATCTACTTGGAGGGGAGGAAAGCAAGCATTTGAGTTGCATTTATGGCTTCATCAAGTTGGAACTGTTTGTGCAAGTATTAGATGTCTTGTTTATTATTTTGCCCTTGTTATAGAGAATTTTACATAAAACACTTTATCACAGATTAGGGCAAAATTAAGCAATTACACTGCAATAAAATTACTGCAATATACTGTTCTGTTTTCTTCCACTGAAGAAGAAAAATAGTTTCATGTAGCATACTAAGGAAGGTATTTTTTTAAAACTTAATACTCTGCAGAATAGGCAAAAATGCTAAATGATGCAAGAAAACAATTCCCTTGGCATTTAGACAAGCTCATACGATTGTCAGCTGCAGCACTAACACTGAGCACTGCGGTTGCTGAATCATGAATCTGACTGGAAAATTATATTAGAACTTCAGACTCAGCAAATGGACTGACTACCTTTGCATGCTGCAGTAACTTGATCGAAGCTTCCTAGGGAATGTTTTCTGAATTGATTTGTTTAGAAACAATAATGGAGTCCTATGGTCACATTAATCTGTAAAAGGCTTCATTATAAGTTCAGAAGATAGACACACAGTTTGTGCAGTGTTACCAAATAAGGACTGTATCCTGGTCTTTTACAGTATCTTATAATCCTTTTTAGTAAGTAAAAGATTGTTCTGTTTCCTGATATGGATGTGAAGAAGAGAAATCTTGATGAAAGGTACTCTATTTTCTAAAAGGGGTAGTTTATTACAAGAGTGAAAATACTGAAGAACAAACAGCAACTTTGTTACTCACATGACTCTTAAGAAAATATTGAAAAGCTGCTCGTGTGAGAAAGATAATCATGATTTAGCTGTTAAGCATGGCTTATGCTGTCTCACTGATGGAAAGGTAACTCTGTAGTGATTGCTTTCTGTGTAGTGCTTTGATTTAATTAAGCACAATAGTCTGTGTGGAATTTCATTCACAATCTGAATAACTCATGTGAAATGGAAATAATATTGTGCATACTTAAACAAAAAGCATTTCTATTTTTTGGTGGTACTTGATTAATTGCAGAAGGATTGGGTCCAATATGCTTGTTGGAATTCAGATGGCATGACACCAGTATTAAGAATATTTTGATGCTGAATGGTTTGTTTTTCAAACAGTGTGTGAGACACAACCACGCTTAAGGCTTTTTAATAAAATGTTTTGAGAATGCTTCTTACCTTTAGTTTAGCTGGGGTTATTGTTGGTAGACAGTGCAAGTGCAGCTGCTTAAATAAAGCAAATTAGTATTGTACTGCTTTCCTCATTTTAGCTTCACTGATATCCAGCAGCAGAATTTCTGGTATTTAACAGCTTCTGAATTGACTAGTCCTTTTTCTTTAGAAAATTCAAAAGTAATGCTTTAGAAAGCCAGAGGAGTGTTTCTTGGTTTCTTGGCATGGATAGCTACAACAGTGTGCTAATGTTGTTCTTGATGCTTAGTTTCTGTTGATAGAAATTAAATATACTCTTCTTGTTTACTCAGTTGAAACATTTCTATGAAGCCACTTTATTTTACCCTAGGTCACAATAAGGATTTTCTATTATTTACCTGCTTACAATCAAATAGTAGAAAACTCTTGATAGTGTAGAAGGAGTCCAGTTCCATTATATAGAAGAAAACTAGAACATACAGAGAAAATGACAAATTGTGAAACTACAAAACTAAAAGAAAAAAAATATTTAAAAAGATCTGAATCAAGTTATTTTACCACTAGTAATTACTGTATGTCAGTAGATGTCGCTTTGGCAAAACTATTCTGAATTTCTCATCTTTATTTACTGTAGCCTGCTGTTAAGTCCTCCTGCTAGAAGCTTCCTAGCCTCTGGGCTAGAGTCATGCTCCCTCTTTCTGACTTCACAGATTTTTGTGGTTTCTACAAAATGTGACTGCTTTAGCTCCCTTCATGTAGGGTGCTCTGCTAGGAAGTTACCAGTAGCTTTGGAGATAAGAGCACACTTTTAGGAGGTGGGGAGATTCATGCTGACTCTTTTCAAGGTGACCTTGGAAATTGTTCAGCAGTTGGAAAACCTTGGATGAGTGCTGTAGTTATTAGGCAGAGAGGGTTGTTGTCATGTGATGGTCAATGTTTTGAAAAGCAAACCACTGCAACTCTTATTTTGTGAGGATCCGAGCTGTCACTCTCTCTTATGTGCGTTCTGAGCATGCCTGAAGTTCTCTGCCCATGTTAAGGAAAGCTTACACAGGATCTAGTTAATTCAGGAAGGAGAGTTCATCTCATTCTATGATGTAAACCAGGCAGGTCCAGGGAATGTCCACTTTTACTTCAGAGGAAAGCATATAGCATTCACTAGACTTAGGCTGGCATCTCAGGAAGGCTTTTCTGGATCAGAACGTGTAAGATTTTTAAGAATAAACCAGTTCTCTGTGGTCTTTTGGTCTCTTCCCGCTTTGACCTGTGCTCCCCATGTTGCAATTTCCCTTGTGTTCTTGTGGAGAAGTGGAAGGCTAAACAAAGACCTTCACTGCACACCCATTTGGTAACACATTTTGTACTAATTCTGTCCAGCCCGGTCCCTGCATCGGTTGACTGTTCAAATCTTCCCCTGCAGATTCAGCAGGGTCTCCCTTACTTCATATCATTAGGGCCTTTAAAAACTGAGGTTTTAAATCACAGTTTTGGATGTAGTGTGCCTAATACTATTTTTATTTTGTCTCTAACATTTATATATACTTGGAGGTAATTTAACTGCTGTTATTTTTAATGTGAAAGGGAGGACCTTGTCTAAAACATGATTACTGACTTCCTTAGAGAACACACAAACCCTGTGGTTGTGAACAATTTGGGGTTTGCATCTATTTCAAGTTTTATGCAATTGAAATCAAGAGTTGACTTTTAGTACCCCTCTGTACAATAAAAATGTAACTGCACACTTTAATGTCTCTAAACTGGATTCACTTTCTGGCTCATTCATTATTAGTGATATTTCACCTACAGTCTAATAATGTCACTTTTGAATTGATACATTTTTAGTGAGACAGAAGTGATAGAATCCAGATCCCAGCCAAGTACATGCCAGGTGATTGATTAATGCAGTATCATTTTTAATTTTAACAGACCTGTAAGGCATCAAGAAACAACCCAATGCTCATGGAACCTGCATTGCATAACATTTTTACAGAAGCAATTTATAGCAAAGAAATACACTGAAAAGATCAAGAATGCTGTGACTTCAACAAAAGAATAACCAATGTTATGGTTTGAAGACTTAAATTAGTTGTTTCTGGGCACAGTTTTTTCTTTTAAGCCATTAAGGCTAGTCATTGGTATGTACCTCAGCAATCACTGCTTTCTCTGAAATGTTATCTAAGGCAAGGTGTTAGATCTTTTTGCCATGCTTTTAAGCAACAGACATTAAATTAATTTTGTGTGTGTTTGTTTGTTTGTAAACATTATTAGGGTGGAGAGCATTGTTACTACCATGGAAATATCAGAGGTATCAAGGATTCCAAAGTCGCCCTTTCAACTTGTAATGGACTTCAGTAAGTGCATGTTCTCATTTTTCAACTAAGGCTACTCAGTAATTGTTACTCTTGAATATTATCTCTTAATCTGTGAGGGACTGAAACCCTATAGGCTCCCAAAATGTTGATGTTTTGAAATGCCAGTACTAGCTGTGCCAAACTGATAGCAATTGTTTTTAGCATCATTTGGATTAAAGTCTTTTGATGCTGTCTCGTGAAAGCTTTGAATGTGGTAAGCACAAATAAATGGTTCAACAGATGACTTCTTATGGTAAAGAATAAAGAATTGTAATTTAGTGCTTTGCATGCTCAGTATTCATCTATGATTCTGTCAGCCAATAGAAAAAAATGATCCTTTTATTAGGTTGTAAAAGGAAAAAACATAAGAAATTTGTGCATACTGGGATTAGTTACTGATAAATTCACCTAAGCTGTTGATTATATTCCCTATGCTAATGTGTGTCTTAGGCCTTTATCTTTCCAAGTTAAAATCTTTACCTTTTTTGGTGCTTTAGCATTACACTGCCATTACATTCAGTGTTAGTTCATTAAAATGTCCCTGATCTCTTAAAATTCTTAGCTTTAATCACATGTGGTAGTAATGAATACATATCAAATTTATTGTTTTATTGATTAGTAGTTCAGCCTTAAGTTTGGTTTTGTCTAGGGAAAAATCATATCCTGGAGTCCCATTAATTGCCATATAATCCTAAATACCATTTCTTTATCTCCATCTTCTAGTGGCATGTTTGAAGACAGCACTTACTTGTATTTGATAGAACCAGTGGATCTGACCCACACTGCAGTAAGTTTGTTTGTATCTGCTTTATTTGATTTGGGAAAGAGAGTGCTCAAGTAATAGCAGTTACAAGTATTAGAATAAATCAGTAAAGGAGTGACCTCTACTGTGCATTCATATGAAAACTAAAAGTATTTTAAAACACTTGACTAGAATTTATTTAAGGCAAGAAATATTAAAATGTGAGCTGCCTGAGATTTTTCTCTGCTTTTCTTGAGACTTTTCTTTTTCCTAGTTACTGCTGATCATTTAGATGTTGGGAGTAGACTGATAAGACTATTGCCATAGCAAATGGTTATGCACTGTCAAAAAGTGTTTATCAATTTGCTCTAGTACTTGAAATAAAGGACTTAAAAATTCACAGAAGGGATCTCTGGAAGTCATTTATTCATCCCTCTCTAAATAGTTGCATCAGTTTGCTTTTGACCTACCATATTTTCACAAAGTGCTTAATGAATTATGTAATTATATCTGGGTATCTTACACTTGATATGTGTTAAGTCAGTGGTTGCTGCATAGCTTAAATGATTCTGATCCAGCATACTAAAATATATGACTACACTGGCTGAGCATGTGGGACTGCATTTCCACAAATACCTTGCTGATTATTACTTTTATACTTCATGTTAGGTATTATAATATAGCTGTTCCTAAAATTTTGCTGTTAATAGAACTGACTCAGTGTCATAGCCAGTAGTAAAACCAGGTTGATCTGTATGTCTTGTGTGTTTCAAACACTGGAGTGGTTTTCAGTGAAATGGTTCTGCAACACTGAGACAGAGAATTCAGTAGGTTTGTATTCCATTTGTGTATCTGTAGGATATATTGCAGATGCTGTGTCACAGTTCTCTAGTACTTACCAGGATATGACAAATAATGTAATGCTGCAGAACTAATAGGTTTTAGTAACTGTAAAGCTGACCTTACAGTCTAAAGAAAGATCTGCAAAATCTTTGACTCGACACTTGCAAAGAGATTGGATCAATATTCAGAACAATTAGTATTATTTGCATGATCAATTATTGGGCTGTAAATGAAACTATAGAGACAAAGAATACTAAATCCAACAAGATTTGTCAGTGTCCTAAGGCACGACAGTTTTACATGGCACGTGCTAAGCTATGTAATGCACTTTGATGCAGCACATGTTCATAAAGGTTGTAAGGCTGAAAACTGACAGCACAGATACACTACATTCATGGAATTATACCATGGCATCCATCCAGGAGGCAGAGGAGAATTTGACTAAACTGTTTACTTGCCTGGATGAAGAAAAGACACTGGAGTCACTCAGTGTGGTATTTCAGTAAAAGCTGGAAGTAGAGCAAAAGTTATCAAGTTCTAAAAGTGAGATTCTATCTGCCAGCTCTTGAGGACTCAAGTGGAACTCTAAATGATGAGAGGACAGATGAGATGAATATGTTTATCAAAACTGCTGAAGATCAGAATAATACACACACACACACACCCCATTTGTTACATATTACTTATGGAAGTTACAGTACCGCAGCATCCTATCCTTTAAAAAGAATTCCTTGTTTTGGCAGGCTCTGCAGAGGAGGTATTACGGAATAGAAGTTGTTTTCTAGAGCAGATACCAAAAGATGATAATGTGGGACACATCAGACTCCTAAAGAAAATATTCATTAAAAGCCTTCTCCTTTTTAAGTGTTGTGTACACCAATAAAACAGGGTGAAATAATCCCACTTAGACATAGTGGTTTGATAGCTCCTTGCAATTTGATGCAATTGCAAGGATACATTTTTATCATATATAGTAATGTCAGTGGAAGGAAGATTCCTACAGATACATACTCTCTAATTTGATTTATTAAAACAAAATCTAAGGCTTTCACAGGACTTCTTTTCAAATAATCTCAAAGACATCTGTGATACTTCAGTTTTGTAGGCGTGTAAATGTGCATGGCAGAGAGGGTCCATGATTTGCTTAGGATTGCAAATAGATTGCTTCAAAGAAATGCTATGCCAAACTGGTACTATGGTTTCTTTCACTTTATGGGAAAATAATAAAAATTATAAATACTAAAAGAAGTGCCTTACTTTTCACATGACATTTTTAATTAGAAGAAAATGTCACCTGTTTGTTTTTTGTTGTTTTTTTTTTTAATCAGGAGAGTAGAAGTAGGCCACATATCATCCAAAGAACTTATGGAACACAAGCCTCCAAGCACCTTCAGGACCTTGGTATGGTTTTGCTTATGTTACAAGACTTTCAATACTGGAAATAATAGTATATGCAACTTGAAAAAATTTAACATGAGGCTAACAGTCTATATAAAATTGCTGATTATGCAGAAAAAGGACTTGTTTCATGATTATTGTAATGGAATTTAGAGTTGTCAGAAAGCAACTGAAAGAGTTCTACCCATGAAAACTTGTGTTTAGCTTTCTTCTGCAAATCATTGAATCTAATCAGTGATATTAATGCCATTGAGGACATGAGATGGAAAAAAATGCATATTCTATGCTCAGGTTACAATCTCTTACCCCTGCCCATGCATGCTTTAATTCTAACTTTAGATTTCTAAATGACTTGAGTTTTAATGTGAATTATTTTGTGTATTTTAATAAATGAAACGTATAAATAGCAAAGGTTCCTCTAGTCTGGTGACCTTAATCTACTTCTGTTTTGGACGGTGGACATAAGTAGTTTAAAATAAAGTCATGAAAATTCTTAAATTGTAATTTGTGCAGAGACTGAATCTAGTTCTGAATGGCCCTTTCTGTCTGAACTGCAGTGGCTGAGGAGGAGGAGAAGAAAGAGAGCAGTGAGTAGAAGTGTGACTGATTTAACACCATTGATAAAAACAAACTCAAAACCACTTAACTTCTGATTTTTTTTAGTGTTGAGAGAACATATGCTTTAGAAAACAAGTATTTTTGGTAGCTTAATATTGTCCCATAATGCAATTATCAAATGATAAGATTATCCTTTAAAAATAGAATCCTTAGAGAAAAGTGGATAAACTTTCTAAAGTGACAGCAATGCTACACACCAATTGAATGTAAGCTTAATAGTGGAAAATTAATTTAGAAATTTTGAATCTGCTTGAGGTTAAATAATTCTGAATGAAGACTTGCTACTTTAGAGATACCTGACTTTTCACTTGGCTTGTTAAATAGTAAATACCATGGAGAAATTAAAAATCCAAATAAGGACCCCTAGCACTGGGTTATACAGCCAGCAGAAGTGGACAGCCCTCATGATCTGCATGTGTGTATGTGTTAGGGGAGTAATTGAGTTACAGAAGATTAATCTGTATTTCTTCACTGAGTTGCACAATCAACAGCATTTTTTTGAGGTTGCATCTGTATTTGGTAACTTCCTTCTCATTAAGTCTGTGATAGTACAGCAGACCAAGAGTTTTTAGTGTTTGAGATTTTTCTCCTTTGTGAAAATGAGAAAGAAGGGAAGCAGTGGTAGCTTCCGTGCTGAAGGAAAAAGAATGGACTGCAAACCTTCTTCATGATGGGACTCGGATTCTCAGCTAGTGTCTGCCATAACTCAATGAGAAGTTACTGGAGCTAGGAGTATTTACCTTAGCTGAATGTCTGACCCAGTTTTTAGAGGTTCACATGCTCTACATACTATTGATAGGTAATCCTATTAAATCAGCTACAATTATTTTTGAAAATCATGACCTCTTCATGATTTCTGAAAGAATTTCTTCAATCTGTCAGGTATCTCGTGGTATCTTTGAAGAAATGAAATATCTGGAGCTCATGATAGTCAATGACCATAAGATGGTAAGTATATCAATTAATTGTTAACATTTGTACTGTAAGACACGGTGTAGGCCACAGCACTGAATAATGCTCAATGTTACCTGAGATTTTCTGCAGCAATTATATGTTCAAGATAGGTCTGAAATACTTTGGTATCACGTGGATAATTTAATATACCCCCAACCAACAAGGTAAAGCAACAAAACATTTATGACCATAACACAGTAAATGTTCAAAAATTAAATCCTGCCCTTAATGTAATAAAGACAGAGGTCAAAACTTGTTACTTGGAGTTCAGGTTAAATTTTAATGTGGCAAAGGATATTAGACAAAACTGTCTGAGTGTTTTTCCTGATAATTCTGTGCATGTGAACAGGATTCATAATGAAGTGCAAGGTAAGTTGTTGGTTGGAGTCAGAAAGTTTTTGTCATATAAAATAGAAAAAGAAATGGAGGGAGGGGAGAGGGGAAGCTAACTATTTTCCCTTGCTGTCTTAAGGGATGACTTGAAAAAATCAGATCAAGAGGCATTTGTTATTTAAATGTTACTGCTTTCACTAATTAAGCCAAGTAAGGCTATCAAAGTGTCTGTGTGTTACCCTTAGAAAAAATCAGGAGAGGTGTGCCTGGGCAGTAAGCCTTGTAAATCTAAACAACTGGTTTTAGACCCTGTTTGAAAAGCATCACAAATTTTAGTCTGATATCTCTGTTTTAACTAGATCATACCTGTTACAGAAAATTACTCAGTAGGGGTTCAAAAGTTTTCTAGTAAGGAAGAATAGACTGCAACTGACAGTGAGTTACTCTAAAGGCAACTTATTTTTGCCCTGTTCTGAGCCCTTGTCTCAGCTTTCTTAGCTGTTCATTGACCAAGAGGCAGATAAGGATCATCAGTGTGTAGTATGACTTTGCTTCTGTGGGAGCAACACCTTCTTTAAAAATAGATTCTCTTAAAATAATCAGAAGCTGTTTTTTTATGAGCAAGTAAAATAAACTATTA
The DNA here is from genome assembly GCA_013399075.1 of Chloroceryle aenea. Lineage (NCBI taxonomy): Eukaryota > Metazoa > Chordata > Aves > Coraciiformes > Cerylidae > Chloroceryle > Chloroceryle aenea. Next base: position 97,840 of record VWZY01001631.1, on the reverse strand, counting down.
AGTTTCTGTAAGAGTTCCTTGCATCTTTCACTTTACTGCATGTTGCTGTGGGCCCTTTTGTTAACACTGAAGAATGATTTTTAAAAGGAGCAGAAATAGAAGATACCAGAAGAGGATGCAGTATTTTGTACTTGTGCCAGTGCTGAGTAGACAGATAATACAACTTTGGTCTGTTTAATAAATCAGAGAAATAGTCTGGGCAAAAATAACCTCTCCTTAATCTGAATCAACTCAGCAGCGTGGGGGGAATTCAAGTGAGTGGCAAGAGTAGGACAGAAATTTCTTCACATGTTTTCACTTGTAAAGCTCCCTGGTAGGAAAGCATTCTAAGAGTGCTGACGTGTTAGTTGTTACAGGGTAGGGCACAGTTACTGAACTTAGGACATTTTGTTGTCTTGTTTGAGGTCAGTGGCTGGTCTTCCTTATGAAGATATGGTATTTATTTCTTTATCTGTCTTTTTTCCTCTGGCCTCTGGTATTACAGACATGCTTAAAGGACAACCATCCTGTTCACTACCTTTGTTGGCTTCTCTTAGGCTGTATTTGTTAGAACTTTAGACCACAAGATGTTTTGCTTCAAAGTTATCAGTGAGCCAGAAGCACCTAATAATTCTTTTCAAGGAATAAAATGGATATACTTAAGGAAGTGCTCACAATTATGAGCCTGCCAATCCAGAGCTCCCTAAACGTGTTTTTAAGGTTTTCTGCTTACCAGCAGAGGGCAGATCTCTCCTGCAACAAGGTTCTGAGTTGGAAGAAGTATCTTGCTCTAGTAGCTTGGTTCCCTAGGAAGCAGAGTCCTGTGATACGGACACTTCTCTCAGTGTACATCCTAAGAACCTAATAGCACTGTAGCTGAAAGTGTTTTGTCTTGAGAATAGCTATAGGGGAGGGAGGGGGTCTCTGCAAACCTGTGTTGTGTGGGATCTTGGGGTATTAAAACCTCCCGTGGATGTGCTAAAGCACTGTAGCACTTAATAGTGCATAATTATATATGTGATTTATCTTCTTGCAGTTGAATGAATGAGTGTCATCATTAAATTTGGTCAGCTTTTTGATATCTGTGTGGCATTTCTTCCATATAAAACTAGATTGCTTGTGCAAAAACATCTGGAGTCTGATATTCAGCTCATCAGATTAAGCACATTTTTAATGGGTACAGCATCCTCTCAGTTTTGAGGTCCTGTTTATGATTACCTGTAACTTTGTCTCAAACTTTTCACCTCTCATTCAAAGCATGGTATTTCTTGTGGCAGATCATGCCTTTCCTGTAAATGTGAAGGCTGTCTAGCACACATGCCTTCCTTTATCTTCCAGGGATCCTCAAATATGAGATATAGGCTGTGATCTGAAAAGGTTTTTGAGTTTTTCCCATGCTCTTTCTTAAAATATTAGTTTTCCTTTCTTTCTGTAGAAAGAAAGAATTTGTAATAAATATTTTAATTCTCACTGTGTTCTACTTTTTCTTCTTCTCCTTGTAGTTCAAAAAGCACCGTTCTTCAAATGCATACACAAACAATTTTGCTAAGTCTGTGGTAAACCTTGTAGATGCTGTAAGTATCAAATGTTTTTTGACTTCATTAGCTTAGCACTGTATTCAAAAAGTTAGCATTAACAGATACCAGACTAAAAAAACATAAGCAGATATAACAATGACATTTAGAAGACATTTGCAGCTCTGCTACAGAAGAATGGCCTGCGATGAGTGTGTAAGAAATCAGCACAATATCCTTGGCATTCTTCTCAAAGCTTGCAACTCCCAGAGTTTGCCCTTGGCAGGGGAGGATTTCCAAGTTGAGGAGCCTGCAGTATCTTGTCAATGCTTAAGAATGAGATCTAATCAAGTTTGGATTTCTAAAACAAATCTAATCACAAGTGGTTGAAGCTGCAAGTATAGTTCACAAAGGATGCACAGATCTATTATGGGAAAAAGAGGGTGTAAATAAAAATTCTCCTTCATAAAGCTTGTATTTATAGCTTAAAATCAAACAAAACTCCATTGTACTGCAGTATAAATGGGTTATTTTGATGGGTAGACTATCAGTCGTGGATAAGGAATGACAGATTTTTTGCTGTGCAAGTTCTGAATAGCCTTAGTTAATAAAACCTTGCATTTTATGACCTGAACCTAAAGAGAGCAGCAGTTTTATTTCAGAATCAAGTATCACGTGCAAAGTTAAAATGGTTGTTTTGTAATTACTAGGGCCTGATTGTCACTTCCTTGTCTATTGCTATGGTGACATTAATAGAAAAATTAATACTCTTCTCACATTACTCGAGTTAGATTAAGTGATCATACTATAAATTAAAACCAATCATGTGAATTAAATTTTGGATACATTGGAGAACTGAGAAATTATTTAATCTTGTCTTAAGAATTGGCTTTGGCAATTCTTTGTCTTAATTATATTCTTTTCTATTATTTTGGGGTTTTTTTTTGAGATCACCCAGTGTACCTTTGCATTTCTCCTTTGCTGATTTTTGTACAGACTTTCCACAAAACTCAGTGGTAGAATTATTTGCCATGAGAATTTTAAACAAAAGGGAGTAGCTTAAAAAAGAGCAGGGATGTTTGTTTTGTCCTCTAAACCACAAAATTGATGTCAATCAGAATATTAACTTTCATTAAATCCAAGGCATACCAGCTAACTATTTCCCCATGTTTCCCTCCTGCTTTATCCCTCTTGTCCTTCCGCTTTACTCTTGCTGGCTAACAGTGCATGTTTGACCCAGTGTTCTACTCCTGTGCCTGTCCTGTCTCTGCCTTCAGATATACAAAGAACAGCTGAACACCAGGGTGGTTCTCATTGCTGTGGAAACTTGGACAGATCGAGATCGTATTAATATTCACCCTGACCCTCTGCAGATGCTTCATGATTTCTCCAGATACCGACAGCACTCCATCAAGCAGCACGCTGATGCTGTGCACCTGCTCTCGTATGTACCCTTGTGCAACAGTTCACACTGTTACACTTTTATAGTCTTCTTTTGTCCACCTGCCTCTTCTTGCTTACTTTTTTTGCTTGGTAGTCACTACATCACTCAACATCTCCCGTCCTTGGGAAGTTTAATCTATTTTTTTAACATGTTAGTCTGGTTTTAAATGGTTGTGGTGTGTTATCTATAATGAAATTCTAGTATCTTTGCAACCTGGAGACAGTGTCACGTACTTGAAGTGTCTTTGAGTCCTTAAGGACACCTAGCATTTCTAATCAGGTATGTGATGTACTGCTCTTCCAGTAAAGAGTAGGAGAGGGCAGAGTTAACAGCATCATGTGTTACCACAAGAGCATTCCAGATACTGTATTAATTCGCACATGCCCTGATGATTTGTTAGTGGAAGGTCTCTTGCTATAGAGCTCTAATTAATGTTTTCTGAGAGACATTCTGAAGGGAAACTCCATTTGCATCATTAAGCACACCATCAACTTTCAGCAACAGTACTTTTCTACTTCAATGAATGTATGCAGCATAAAGTTCTTAAGTCTTCTCCCAGCAGCATGATGTACTACAAGGATGGAGTGACAAATGTCTTCCATGGGATTCTCATACTACTCATCTTTTGCAGAAGATAAAAATAGGGGATGAAGAATTTCCTCCAGCCTATGCCATAGCTCTACTGTCTTAATCCTGGCATTACAATGCAGCCACGTGCTGCTGATGTGCATTCTTAACTACTTGTATGCCTGTATCACCTTACTTGCTAAAGCACTTGCCAGCAGGCAAACAGGCTCTTCTCAGTGGTACACAGTGGAAGGTACCATTTAAATTCCATTCAAACATTGAGGTGGGGGGAACCCTTTCACTTTGAAGGTGGTCAGGTGCTGGAACAGGTATCCCAGAGAGGCTGTGGAGTGTCCATGCTTGGAGATACTCAGAAGCACTGAGCAACATTGTCCAGCTGAGCCTCCTTGGAGCAAGAGAGTTGAACTAGAGCATTTCAGAAGTGCCTGCCAGCCTTACTGTGGTTCTAGATGCTGCAAAGCATCTAGCTTTAAGTATTTAGTATAGTTTAGCTGCAGTTTGGAAGTTCTGATGGTTGTCAGAATATTCTGAAAAAACAGTATTCTGTCTGCAGTATCCTGTCATTTATAAACCCAGAAATATTGATTATGATATTGTAAACTTATTTCATTTTTAAAAGTTAGGTTTATTTGCTATGCATGCCAAAGGCTGTGCAGATTTATTATTATGCCTATAAAGTTAAAATAGGTAAAATTCATAATTGTTTATAGACACCTTATAGAATATCTTATACCTTTCAGGTTCTATTAACTAAAATATTTAAGGTTTATTCACAGTAAATTAAAGGAGGCAGGGTTAAAGAGCAATAGTCAATCACTTTTCATTTAGGTATACTTCTCAGTCTTTTCATTTAAAGAAGAGCTTGAATTGGTTTGGATTAAGAGCATAATTTAGAAATTCTCAACACCAGTACATTTCAGTACAGAATTCCTTGCTGACAGGTTATAAATTGGAATATAGAGTTCTCTTTCTAAAGGAAATGTTACTGTTGTATTTCATGAGGAATCTGGTACTCCAGATTTTTCTGCTTGCCTTTTTTTTTTCTTTTTGTGGGTTGGGACTAAATCTGACTCAAAAAGGCAAAAACTATATTTTTGTCAAAGTTTGTCTCTAATGAACTCTTCGATGTCAGCTTGTAGCTGCTTTTCATGCTAGGTGAGGATTAATGTGCATGCAGTGCATCATTGTATGTGTGAAGTGTGATCTTTCAGTAAGTTCTTGGTGCTCAGTGTGAATGGGTTCTGTTTTCTTTCTTTCTTTGTAAGGAATGTGACATTTCATTACAAAAGGAGCAGCTTAAGTTACTTCGGAGGGGTTTGCTCTGTGACCAGAGGAGTAGGAGTGAATGAGGTAATTTATTTTCATGACTAGAGTGGAATAAAATAGAAACTGTACGTTATAAACTCGGGGTGTCTGTGTTCTGGTATTTAAGGCTTTGATGATTATTTGCATATTAAAAAGCTACGATTCTCCCAGAAACCTTCTTGTCATCATTAAACTGCTACTTACTGTGCCTTTCTTTCTAAAAAGCATTCTTCCTGTCCACATTATTCTCTTAATAAGATCTAAAATTGGCTTTTAGTGTATTCCAGAAAAATTTGTATGAACACAGAGTTGTGGTTGGAGGTATAGAATTCCTGAAGTAGGTATGTGGTAAGCCAGAATGAGCCAGTGTAGTGATCATTGCAGTAACTTACATTTTCTTTTCTGTTGTTGTTTTTTAATTGCATTCCTCTTGAAATGCAGTATGGCCTCCCTTTGGCCATGGCACAGGAACTAGCACAAAGTCTCGCTCAGAACCTTGGAATACAATGGGAACCAGCTTCCAGAAAACCGAGTATGTACATGGAAATGGAGTTTTCTTTTTGTCCTCCTTAGCTAATGTATAAACTCTGTATAATATTTGAATCAAATGCCAAACTTACTGTAACTGTAGAACAAAAAATGCTTCTTTTGGAAATGTATGCACCAAAATTTGAGTTTAACCAAAGTATGTACCACCTGTTCAGCACTCATTTTGCAATGACCTCAGTGATGACCTTTGTGACCAACATTCAAATGATGAAAATACTATTAATTGAACTGACAATTCCTTATCTAGCATAATGAGATCTGTAATTCCTATAGAATTATCATTGATTTCTTAAAATGCAAAATTGCCTGCCTTGTAATTGAAGTAAGAAGCTGTAACCTAGTCCAGGGTGACATTTGCTCAGTTTGCCACCTTGCTGCTTCACAGCCAGGTGCAAAAGCTGCTGCAAAAGCCCTTATGGGGGCTGAAGAAAATTGTTGGGGTTTTCTACTCACATCTTACAAGCAATTTGTCTCCTTTCTGTCTGTTTCTGTTGTAAAAATGTGAATGAGAATACTGGCTTTATTTAGGATTCCCTTGAGAAATTCATGAATTAGGAAACAATGTGGAACAGCTTAGGGAATGTTGTTTAGTAAAGTGTCACTTTTGAATTGTGTAAACTTGCAAATTGCTAAAATATTTTCTATATCATTGTGTTTTGATTCCGGGTAAAACAGAGTTAATATGATTTGGAAATCAGAGTCTTTTTTAACTGTAAGATTATTATTTTTTTTAAAATTATAGCTTAGTTTTCTTATTTGAATTAATGAAAGACCTGGATAAAGCAGAAGAACCATATAAGTAATCTATGAATATTTTCTATGGAGAAAACAGTACAGATTTGCAGTAGTAACTAAAAGACAGAACCTTTCTTCTTGAAGCTACTTCTTTGGTAGATAACTTCTCTGGATAGTTTATAACTTCTGTTTTACCAACTACAAGTACTGACCTTTTGTTCCTGTTTGTTGAACTGTTGACTTACATGCTATAGCTGTGAGTAAATGTAAATCCATTTACACTCAGATGCTTTTTCTAATGAATATTTGACTGGCTGATTCACCTCCTGCTATTAATAATTCTATGTCAAAGGGAATAAATGTGGCCTGGCTGGTAACAATTCTTCTTTGGGGTGTTCCGCACAGATTTTAGGGAGGTGGAAACAAGAACTTTAAGCGTCAGTATCACCTGTACTGCACATACCTTTGTGCTGCCTCTTTTGAGACCATCTAGGGAGGAACATTGCCAGTTATTTTTATCTTTCTATACTGCCTGAAACTTTGTGTTGAGTCTAAGAATGTGCACATATGGTAATTTGAAAGTGCCACCTTTATGTTAAGTATATTAGATTGTTCAAGTGGGCTGGTTTCCTTTTTAGGGCTAGAATCTGTACAGCCAAGCAACCATCTAACTTTTGTATAATTAGTCAAGGTCCTTTTTTTAGTGAGTATTTTATGTCTGTTGTAAGTGTATTTATAACTGCTTTCCTTTTCTGTTGTATTTTGGTCTCGTCTGAGAAGAGTGTGACTGTACGGAATCCTGGGGCGGTTGCATCATGGAGGAAACAGGGTACGTCGTAACTGTCCAGTAATTGAGGGCTAGGGAAGGAGTTCATAGCTTACTTTGTCATATTCATGTACTGAGTTTGTCTATATGTACTAATTAGTACTAATAAATGAAAAACTAGGAGCAGTTAGAATAACCCACGCATACGGATCAAGGATTTCAATTTTCAGCAGTTCATTCCCTTTGCTATTCATGGTTTCTGAAGTTATTCATAAATCTTACATTTTGAAGTGGAATTGCAGTACATTCACTAATGCTTCCCTAAACTTAGAGTGACTGAAAAGTAAAGACTGTATATTTTTCATTCAATACATCCAATATGCTTTATCCAACTATTATATTTTTACATGCAACTGAAGAAGTGTTGTAATATATTTTTCGTAAGTGATACTTTTATTTTTCCCCCAGTTCCTTCAAATTTCTACTTTTGAGTGAACAGAGATCTCTGCTTCTCTTTCACCAAATAAAAGTAGAAACCTGAAGCTTTGAGCAAGTGCTCTCAATCCTTAGCTAAATGGTCAGTGAAGTCTTGAGGGGGAAGCAGACCTGTATGGGAGGAAAACAGGTTTCATTGCCCTCTACCCTCACACACTTCTGAAGATTCTGTTCTCTATACTGTAAGCAATTGATTAAAAAAGGATGGCTTCTGCAACATAGCTTTTTGAGTATGATCAATATCCTCTTGTCAGAATTCTTGCTCACTGGGGAAGCTTGTGAGAAAATCATGAAGAAAATTAGTTATAAATAAGACAGAAGGAGCTTACTTTCTTTATATGATATTTGGAAATTGGTTCTTTATTAGAATTACTAGGTGGCTGTCCCATAGACTTGTCAGGCACCATAGGAATGGAACAGAAAATTCTTCAGTAAGTTTGTTTCTGAAATCCAAAGTCAGGTATTGATCAGAATATACGCTAGCTTCCTTCCTGTGGTGAACTCACCAAAGTATTGGTCTCGGCCAGGAGCAAATGATAGTCATCCAGAGGCTGAAAAAGGACTAACTAATGAAAAGAATAAGTAGCTGCAGTGTAAAGCCTTTTGCCTGAACTCCCATCAGTGTCAGACATTTTTTATATCGATTATAATTCGGTGGGGAAGTGTCAGTTCAGTACAGTGAGGTGCTAGGAAAGGAATGGAAAACCTCCTTATAGCATGATTGCTCCCATCTTTAATAGTGTGAGTGGTTCTCATTCCCAGATCTCAAAACATGGCTGTTAAAGATCTCAGACAGTTTCTTTGTGTGAAAAGACTGATAAAGTGTGTTTTCATCAGGCTGGGAAAAAGATGGAGATGAAGAAATAAGATAGGAGTTTATAACCCCATGAGCAGCATAGCAAATGATTACCTTTTCTTCCACTGTAAGAACTAGGGAGGCATGAAATGAGACGAGCATCTAAAGTGTCAGAAGAAACAGGATTAAATTGTTCTTTTATTTGTCTGCAATTCAGTTGTGAAGCTTTTTGCTACAGCATCTTGTAGGTGCTGAAAAATTTGTGCAAATTCATGGGAGAAAATAGAACAAAAGTTACTAAATAATAATCTTGTCATAAGACAAAATGAGGCTTCTCAAGAAAGTCATAGAATCCTTCTGGTTGGAAGAGACCTTCAAGATCATTGGGTACAACTGTTAACCCAACACTGTCAGGTTACCACTAAACCACGTCCCTCAGTACCACACCTACAGGTCTTTGAAACCCCTCCAGGGATGATGACTCCACCCCTTCCCTGGGCAGCCTGTCCCAAGGCTTTACAACCCTTTCTGTGAAGAAATTCTTCCTAATATCTAACCTAAACTTCCCCTGGTGCAACTTGAGACTATCACTGAGTTGGAAGCTGTAAAAATATTCTATAAATAGTAGTACAGTGCTCTGTTCTCTACTCTTTCCTGAGCATATTCTTAGGGCCAAATTCAGAGATGGGGTGTGCATGAAGTGAATTTTTAGTCTGACCCTACACGGTTGTTTTTATAGCTACAATTAATTTTACTTCAGAAATTAACCTTATTAACAGATAAGTTGAATAGTTCAAAAACCCTGGCATGAAATCAGGATCTGGAATGTCATTGATTTTTTTTTTAAACTAAAACTACAGGCAACACAAAACCAAGAGACGACTGGATTACGTATGCAATCAAGAGGGTTCATAGCAGCCATTATGATAAGGGGGTTTCACCTTATTGTATTAGAAGACTACAGTTTCATATACTGTAGATCCATATAATAGAAACCTACAAATCTCTTTTGGTCTGATTTTATTGTTTGAAAATAAGACTGAGCTTGACCTACTGTTTAACCCAGTGGTTGTGAGAAACTGGGATTTAGAATACTGAAAAAATGTTTTGACCCTTCCACCCCCTTTAAGTAACTGTTGGTGTTTCAAGGCATTTACTGAGCTGCTACTTTGCTGTTTTAGGGTATACCATTCCAGGAAATTCTCCAAATGCAGCATTGCAGAATACAAAGAATTTTTACTTCGGGGAGGAGGTGCCTGTCTGTTCAACAGACCAACAAAGGTAATAAATATGTTGGTAGTCAGCATCTCTAAACACTGCAGTGAAAATGGAAGAATTTCACTAACACCCATCTGTTCCTAAAGTTGTGCAGATATCTCTGGGGGTATTTTCTTGAGGTTTTTTCTGCAATGTTCATTCCTGTAACATTTAGAAATAGTCTTAGGAATGCAACTGACAAATGCTGCAGTTGATTTTTCACCGTTAGATGCATCCCTGTTCAGCATAAATACTCCTCTTACTAAGCTGGAAGTACTGAAAATAAATCCAGAAGTGAGGTCATAGTGCATGCTCCACATACACTCAATTCTTGGACTTCTTGCCTGGCCAGATTATGCCAATTACCACACATGGAATTAGAAATCAATAGCTTACTTGACTGGTTGTTCTCTAGCAAAGTCTGTAATTTATAACTGTTTCTTTGTACCATACATTGGGTTTTTTTCCTAAAACAATTATCAAGGTCATATTTTTTCTAAGGCAATATTAGCATGACATTCTTCTAAAGCTGAGTAGTATAAAAATACTCCATGTGGCTCTTTTTGCAAAGTAAGGTCAATCCAGAGTGTTAATATTCTGTTTAAACATTGCTGTTCTTGTAAAATTTTATACCACATGAGGCCATTAGGCTGTTCTGTTTACTGTCCTGTATCCCTTGGTAGACCACCACCTTGCACAATTAACTAAAAAACTGTTGCTTTTTAGAGTGTTTTTTGAATCTTCCCAGTATAGCAGTCTTTGCTTATGGAAGAAGAATGTAAGAATTCTTACAGAAAGGAGTAGGGAGAAAGAAAAAGACAGATTCATTTTTTAATTATGGTTGTCCAGCAAGGTAATGCAAACAAAATTGTCCAATTGACCATATACAGAATAAAAATGTGATTTACTTCTGTGAAAATGCTTCCAGGAGAATGATCAAGTTATCTCTATTTATTACCTGTGTCAGTGTTTCACAGCTTTGAAGTTAAAAGTACTCGGAGGGGGGAAAGAAATCACACAATGTTTTGAATCCTGTTATTTGGAGATTGGGTGATAAGGTAGAAAATGGTGTGTGTACTCTTATCTTTCACCTTTGTTTAGCTGTAGATTTATTTGTTCTCATTTTAACTTTTTAACTTCTAACTTCTCATTTCAACCATATTGAATATGTTTCTGCTGCTAATATTGGACTTCAACTGGAGATTCCAGATATTCTTACAGGATTGTAAAGCAGAATTATTTATTGAAAACAGACAAGGTTTTTTCACAATTGATTTCAGATTTTTTTTTCAATCTTGTCACTGAAATACCTTTAATCAAAATGATGATATGTGAAACCAGTATAGAATCTATATCATCCTGAACTGTAGAATTTATCTGTATTGTACCTACCTGGTCCTAGAACTGACTGTTTAGCCCTATCTGTATGAGGCTGTGATCCTCTAACTTACTAAAGAGGCACATAAAACTTCCTTTTGGCAGTGTTTCTTAGTGTTTATTATTTTTATGCACAAACATGTTCCACTGGACTAGACAGCAGCTGATTGCATGAGCAGCTAATGACCTGAGTAGACCCCAGAGATCATACTGCTGCCTGGGTTCTGGAAGGAATTGTCAGAGAAATGGGAGTCTGTAGAGTAGGAATCAAATTCAGATGGTATCACCTTGAGTATTATTTTATTATCTCTCTGTTTATCATCATTTTCTGAGATCAGTACCATAAAGAGGGCTAGCATTCAAGTGTTTTAGCTACACATCTTTCATTTCCAAATAATTCTGACTGGCAGCACTCGATAAACACGCTGCCTTCCCCGTGACAGAGCATTGCATGTGTGTTCTCTGGGAGTGTGTTCCTGTAGCATTGTGCAAGTGGGCTGTGTATGACAGAAAAGTAACATAATACCAGTTTTATTCTTACCTTGCCGGGGGGGACTTTTTTGCTTTCAGCTCTTTGAAACCACTGAGTGTGGAAATGGATATGTAGAAGCAGGAGAAGAATGTGATTGCGGTTTCCGAATGGCAAGTAGAGTTATATGTTACTCCCCAAGTCATTCTACAAAAGATAATAAGATACATGATGTGATTGGTAAGGGAGGGGGAAAGCTTATGGAAATGAGTTTGTTTAGCTTATTGTTAGGAACCACTTCGTTAAAGAACTGTGTTAAGACCTATTTTCAAGTGAAAATGAGCACAAAGACAAAGAGTGTCCTCAGGACAGTTCCTGGTGGACTAATGACAAGATGTAGCTGGTCTCCAGCAATTTTTGAATTGCACTGTAGAAGTTCTTACCCCTTCACTTTTCTTGGATAGTGTGCCTGGAGTGCTAGACTCCTGATTATGCTTTGGAGATAGGTGCCTGTGTTCAGACAGAATAAGTAAACTGCTGTCTTTTCTACTGTAGAAATATTCCAGTATTTATTTTTTTGTAAAAATCTGCCCTGTAGAGTCCTAGTTCTAGTATTTCAATGTAATTATAGTCAGAGTTAGTTCTCTTAAGCTTTTTTCTGGACTGAATGCAATTTGACTAAGCAGTATGGATTTGGCACAGGCTAGTCCACATCTGTGAAGAGGCTTCAGAAGGTGTAAATCCCCTCGTTGCTATAGCACCTATGTCACTGTTCTCCCTTTACATTAGTATTTAAGAATTGAAAACTATGCTCCCAAATGATAATTTCAAGCCTGAACTAAATCACTAAATCTTTTGTTTGCTGACTCATAATAGTTTGTTGGAAAGACTGGGAAGCAAAAACTTATTTAAAATGGAAAACTAACAATTTTGCTTAATATTTTGTTCAGGAATGCTATCCAGACTGTTGTAAGAAGTGCTCTCTCTCTAACGGAGCTCACTGTAGTGATGGACCCTGCTGTAATACATCCTGTCTTGTGAGTGTTGCTGCAGTATATCTGTTGTTTGTTCACTTGTCCATGGAAGTCATGGGCAGCCTTTTACAGTTCAAAGTGTGCTTTATTTAGAATGAAAGGAAGAACTTAGGCAGAGGTAATCTTAGTCCTGAACTATACTCTTCATTTTCTAGTTTTTCCCCCGTGGGTATGACTGTCGCTACGCAGTGAATGAATGTGATATTGCAGAGTTCTGCACGGGAGATTCTGGCCAGGTATGTGTGCAGAAGCTTTCTGTCCTTGCACTATTTGTGTGTGTTTGCACTTATATCAGTTTCAGATGAAAAATCCACATGAACAAACTGCACACTTATAGACCCAAAGTAACTGCCGTGAGTTACTTTTTAGTTCTAAAAGTATTTTTTAACAGAAGTGGTCATAAAAGAAAAAAAAAAAAGTGGACTCAGAATATGACTTCTGTCCATGTATTTGGTTCTCCTAAAAATTTGTGGGCTTTTGTATAACTACAATATGTCAGACTCCCTCCTTGACTCTTTGCCTGGTCTACAGCATTCAGTACTAAGCTACACTGCAAATGTAAATGGATTCAAAGGTAGTACCAGAGTTTGTGAAATAAACTAGTTTAAAATATAAATGCAGAAAATTAAACTGCTCGAGTATAGAATCATTGAATCATTTAGGTTGGATCATTGAGTCTGACCATCAACATGACCAGTTCCATCAGTATCTATGTCCCTAAGTGTCACATCTACCTCTAAATACCTCCAGGGCTGGTGGCTCAACCACTTCCCTGAGTAACCTGTTCCAGTGCTTTACAATTCTTCCTGTGAAGAATTTTTTTCTAATGTCCAATCTAAACCTCCTCTCATGGCAACTTGAGGCCATTTCCTCTTGTCCTGTCCCTTGTTACTTGAGAGAAGAAACCAACCCTCAGCACCTCGCTACAGCCTTGTTTCAGGTAGCTGTAGAAAGCAGAAAAGCCTCCCCTGAGCCTTTTCTCCAGACTAAACAACAGCAATTCCCACAGTTCCTTCCACACTCTTCACAGGACTTTATACAAAGTGTTACCTTTTTTAAGAGTGTGCAAAAGCATGATCATTTTAGAAATTCTGGATCTTACCCATTTGTCTTGAAAGCATTTGGCTAGTAAAAAACTATAGGAATAAACAGCAGCCAACAGGTTGGTTTGAGTTCTTTTAAATAACCAACATTCTGTACATCTTCCATTTTTGCAGCAACTTTGGCACTGGAGGTGATATGCTCCTTTTCCACACTCAGTATTCAGTTTCAAGGTTCTGTAAGAACTTCATACTCCATCAAGTTCTTAGCTTTGAAGAAGATTCACATGCCTTTCTCTGGGCATTGACCGTAATTATAGATGCCAATAAATTAATAGGGACCTCTTTTCATATTACCATCTGAGATGTGTCCACACTTAGAGATATGTAGCTATTGCTGAGATTTTATTGCAAATCTTTCATGCTGTAGATGAAGCACTCGTAATGGGAGGGATAAGAGCCCTCTCAAGCTAGAGGTATGGTACCTTGCAGCAGCAGACCCTTCCCCAATCTTCACAGGTCCTTTCATGATGAGGAAAAGCTTGGAGAATAGTCTGTTCCTAGCGTTAGTAATCTGAGGCTTCCAGACCTAATGACTTGTTCATACCAAAAATGTTTCCGTGGGAGTTAACATCCTGAAAACCACACGGCTCTGGAAGCCCTAGACTGGGATGCTCCAGCTAGGTGCTTACTTTCCCAGTGGAACTGAAATGAATGCAGCGGCGGTGCTGCAAGCATGGCCTCAGTATTAGCTAACAAGTAGCCTGTTACTGAACACATTTGTTTTGATTTTCATTTTGCCTCACCTCCTTAATTTCTGCTTGGAATATGCAGAAGGTCAGAATCAAACTTTGTATTTTGTGGCTCAAGATGTTCCTTTTTTTCCATTTCTATTTGTAGCTATAAAGATTCTGGAACCAATTCTGTTTTCTACCCCCTTTATCTGTTGTGCAGTTGTCTTACAAAACTGGCAAAATTCCATATGTGATCTTTCAATGATTTGGGGGTTTTTTTGCAGCACGCATGATAATTTCTTTTTTTTTCCAGTGTCCACCAAATCTTCATAAGCAGGATGGGTATGCCTGTGACTCTAATCAGGTATGCAATGTTTTGAAAAGGTTGCACATCAGATGTCAAACAAATATGAGCGTTCTTTAAATGTTAATCCAGTCTTCCATATTTCTTTTTAATACATACTCCATATTTCTTTTTAATACCTAAATACATTTTACATGTAGATAATTTACACAGTCCGTGCTAATGTTATTTACAAATGTGTAAATGAAAAGTATAAAGCAGCTGCTGAAATCTCAGTGTGCATTGGACAAAGTGGCTTTGAAAATCTGGGCCAAAATGCGTACTCGTCTACCCACATTCACAGGAACTGTTACACATCCCAGCATGTGCATGCAGAACCAACAGGAGACACTTGTCAGGGGAGGGGAGGGAAATTAAAATAGTGTTTCATTCTCATTGCTAACGTGCTGTGTTTTTTTTAGGGTCGTTGCTATAATGGTGAATGCAAGACAAGAGATAATCAGTGCAAATATATCTGGGGATCTAGTAAGTTGACTTATCTACCTTAAATGTATTTTATTGTGGGATCATTCCTGTCTTTCTTTTGTGGTTTTAGTATTTTTACTTTTTGTTCTTGCCACTGTAAATTGAAGTTTTCTGCTCAGTAGAGTAGATTGCAGTGAGAAACTGGGGCTTGATTGACAAGTGAAACTTTGAGTTTGGGAGTGGTGACAGTGAGATAGTTCTGACGTGATGTGATTGCAGACATAGGTGGGGCACAAATGCTGGATTTGGTGGAATTAGGTGTGAAAACTGCAAAATATTGGCAACTTTGAGTTACCATTACCAGGGAGAAAAAAAATTGATTTAAGGACTATGGTGTATATCAAAACAGATGGTTTGGGAAGGACATCTATCAATTCCACTATCCCTGCAGCGGTTCATGCTAATGCTTGCCTCTCTTTGCCATACAAGTAAGGAAAATTAGTACATTGGTGTGAATTTAAATATACATAGTATGAATTTAAGTCCAGAAGTGTTGAGTAAAATGGAATTGCAGTTGCAGTGGATTTTGCTTGCCGCTGAGATACGGGATAAATGCTCTGCATACTGACTGTGAGATAGTTCAGCAGCACAGAACTGTCAGGATATCCTGAACTCTGGCACTTAATGTTTTCTTGTGCATTTTGTCTAATCATAATTGCCACTGATGCCACTGCCTTTTTGAGGCAGAAGAATCATTCTATTCTAGGGCAGATGGGAGGGATGGAGTTTTACCATTTATTGTTTTGTCTTCTACACTACAAAATATGCTATATAAGTGTAAAATGAGATGGAGACATCATTTTCTTTGTCTTCTGATGTCTTTCTGAATTTTATGTTGCCACTTCGTATTAACTGATAATATTAAAAACAATAGATGCTTTTGTTAACTATTTCTTTGTATCTCTCACACTTGTATTTTAAAAATCATAGAATGAATCCTAGAATGGGCTGGGTTGAAAGGGACCTTTAAAGGCCATCTAGTCCAGCCCTCTTGCAGGGACCAGGGACATCTGCAACTAGATCAGGTTGTTCAGAGCCCTGCCCAACCTCACCTGGAATGTCTCCAGGGATGGGGCATTGACCACCTCTCTTGGCAACCTGTTCAGGTTTCACCACACTCATTGTAAACTACTTGATTTCTCCTCTGTACAAGTGACTTTACTGAAACTACTCTGTCATGTTTACTCTAATATTTTATCTTCCTCTGTATAATTGCTGTACTTTTTTTTCTTTTTTTTTTGATCTCCTGAAATACAGATCACAAATAATTGCAGGGTAAACAACTAGAATAAAGCTCTGTGCAGCTGTTAGGAACTGAACAAAATTAGATAATTCAGATAAATTCAAATGCAGAAGACAATACAGACACTGTGGAGATGGCTTGTTTAAAGTTCAGACTGTATTTTGAACATTAATTTAGAGATCTGTAGGCATTGCAGTTCAGTCTGCTAGGTTCCCACTGGAAAATACCATCAGTGTGCATACACACGTGGTTAGATTTCTGTTTTGTATTAAAAAAATACAGAGAGCTGCTGCATTAATTATGTGGGTTTTCAAAGCTTTCATGTTGCCTGTGAAATGTACAATCCCTTTTTCCTTTCTTCATCAACAGAGTCTTCAGGATCTGACAAATTCTGTTATGAAAAGCTTAATACAGAAGGCACAAAAAAAGGAAACTGTGGAAAGGATGGAGACCGATGGATTCAGTGTAGCAAACAGTAAGTTTAGCTTGGTAGAGATTATTTGCCTTTGAAATAGATGAACTGGGTTAACATCATCTGCTTTTTCCTGAATGTTTCAGCAGTCTGGTGGGGGGAAATCTAATGAAGTATAACAAGGGCAAGCGTAGAGTCTTGTGTCTGTGGAAAAATAACCCCAGGTACCAGAACAGGCTGGGGACTGACCTGTTAGAGTGTAGCACAGGGGAAAGGGACCTGGGGGTCCTGGTGGACAGCAGGATGACCATGAGCCAGCAATGTGCCCTTGTGGCCAAGAAGGCCAGTGGCATCCTGGGGTGTCTTAGAAGGGGTGTGGTCAAGAGGTCAAGAGAGGTTTTCCTCCCCTTTTTACTCTGCCTTGGTGAGACCACATCTGGATTATTGTGTCCAGTTCTGGGCCCATCTGTTCGAGAAGGATGGGGAACTGCTGGAAAGAGTCCAGCACAGAGCCACAAAGATGATTAAGGGAGTGGAGCATCTCCCTTGTGATGACAGGCTGAGGGAGCTGTGAATCTTTAGCTTGGAGAAGGGGAGAAGAGGAGACTGAGGGGTGACCTCATGAATGTTTATAAATATGTAAGGGGCGACTGTCAGGAGGATGGGACCAGGCTCTTCTCAGCAATGTCCAGTGATAGGACAAGAGACGATGGGTGTAAACTGGAGCATAGGAGATTCCAAAAAAAATTAAGGAAAAACTTTTTCACAGTGAGGGTGACAGAGCAGTAGAACAGGCTGCCCAGAGGTGTTGTGGAGTCTCCCTCTCTGGAGACGTTGAAAACCCACCTGGATGTGTTCCTGTGTGACCTGCTCTAGGTGATCCTGCCCTGGCAGGGGGTTGGACTGGATGATCTTTCGAGGTCCCTTCCACCCTTAATATTTTGTGATTCTGTGAAGGCACAAAAAAAAAAAAATAAAATCACAAGTTCATAAGATACAAACACCTTAGATTTGGTGGGGTAAATTAGTCTGTGCACACTATTTTCTCTTGCTTTGGGAGTGGTACCAGATTATGTTATTTCAGGTTTTTTCAACCTTTATTTTGATCATTTGGATGCTACAGATAAGATGTCTGATTCTTTTGCATATAATCATTACTAGATGAGTATTTGATGAAACTTAATGATCATTAGTGGATAGACTTACATTTATCCTAATTTACTTACTGTTTTGTAATTTATGTATGCATGTAAACATTTCAGTCTTGGAATGGTGGTTTCCTTCTTTGGCTATCTGGTGTTTGTCAAGTGGCTTTTTTTTATCACGATTCACTTTTCAGATAGGATCATAAGGAAAAAAATGTTTATTTTTTAATATATTTAGATGAGAACAGTGTTGTTCTCATATGTCCATTAAAAACCTCATTTGTATAAAAGCTTTATTTAGTAGAGAGATGCAGAAACATGGTCTAGCTGAAGGGCCATTTACATTTTTTTCAGTTTTAACAAATATGCTTTCCAACATTTATCCAGTTTCTTCAGTGACTTAAGACAATTAGAGTAAGAGACAGAAGTTTTAAGGTGCTGTTATTCTGCTGAAGATTGCACATAGAAAATAGCATCAAATAAAGCAGGTTCTTTACCAAAATTCAGGCGCACGCACTGCATGCTAATGATTGTTATTATGGTTCTGTTGTCCTGGAAGGGATATATTAAATACAATTAAAAACACATTAATGTATGGCACCCAATCTGTTAGAGAGAGGGAAATGTAATTTAGCCTGATGTGACAAAGCTTTGTACAGTTTGGCTCCTCTTAATGGTACCGTTTTGTATTTCGAGCACAGATAAATTTGTTGTTGATCTCAACGGTCAGTGGTGCATTAGAATGAATGATTATTTGTTTCTGCCTCCTGTCATTTATATCAAATAGTATTTTATTTCCAGACTTGTACTATTAAAGTCTGTCACGCAGCTTACAGCAGTATATAAATTAATGTCAGCAGCAGCAGCAGTTCCCTATAGAAGTTTATTTTTTTGTAAGTGTACTTCATAATATTCCAGTAACATAATTATTGATGTTTTCATTTTACAGTGACGTTTTCTGTGGCTTTTTGCTCTGTACTAATCTTACTAAAGTTCCACGAGTTGGTCAGGTTCAAGGAGAAATTATCCCAAATTCATTTTATCATCAAGGACGAATAGTGGACTGCAGGTAAAAATAATGAAGTATTCCAACACGATTCTGGTTTGTCAAACCTGACTGAATTAAGATAAACATAAATGTAAAGTTTTATGATTTTTAGGTCATTAATATCTTCTAGAAAAATCATTACTCTGAGTGGTATTTCTTTTGGTTTTGGGGCAGCGGGGGGCAGTCTGTAAATGCTGAGGACCCTTATAATACACACAGTGTTCTTGAGTGTTAGATCCTCAGAGAAGTAACAGTAGGAAAGCGAAGGCTGAGTGGGGGGAAACTGAAGAGTTGTGGCAGGATAAGATACTAAGCTACAGTTCAGCTAAAGGGCAGGTAAATTGGTTTTAGAATATTACACACAATACCAGATTTGTATTTTAAAGACATTGACAACGTTGCTGTCTTGCTAAGAGTCTCTTACACAGTTAAGTCCTGAGTGAACAATGACTCTTTACCTCTTCTATTATTCCACTAGTATTTTTATTTAAATGTCATCAAAAAAACATGGCCTGTCAAAGACTATAAATAAACCCCCCAAAGCCTAAGATGCCCTTTTTGAGTATTTAAGTCATTATCTAGAATTCTTTTCAGTCTGACACCTGGAATACCTTGTCAGTGCTGTGAACAGACAGAAAAACTTCAGTCTGTGTGCTTGAATGAGAGAAAGGTGTGAGGTTTTCAGTATCTACACTAACAGGATTAGTATTTTCAAAAGACTCCATCCATAAGACTAATAGTATCTTAAAACTTATTTCTCCTAGTGGTGCTCATGTCCTTTTAGATGATGATACCGATTTAGGTTATGTGGAGGATGGAGCTCCATGTGGACCTCACATGATGTGTCTGGACAAAAAGTGCCTGCCAATTCAATCCTTGAACATAAGCAGCTGTCCTATTGGTTCTAATGGAAGAGTCTGTTCTGGTCATGGGGTGAGTCTGCACTGGGAGTTAGTAGCTAAGCTTCTCCTGCTGCCTCTGCTGTATCTGATCTTACCTCTGGAGTTCTCTATGCTAAAGTGTTCCTAAGACCTCTTGATCTGAGAAAACAATCATTGGATTCAGGTAAAGACTGAATTCTGTGAAGCACAGATAACATTTTAGAAAGCAAACATGTCTAATTAGTTCTGCAATGACATCCAAAGTGTTGTTTTCATTACTAGCAAGAAAGAGCATTGACATCAGTTATTTTAAGGGCTTCTGTGATGTACTACCCATATTTCAAGCTACTTGCCATCTTTAGTTCAAGCTTCTTCTTGCATGCTAACGACTCTATAAAGTTGGTCCTGTGTTCATGGAGTTGTACCTCGTGACTTCAGTAATTAAATTTCTAACCCTTTGGACCTGACAGATGAATTTGAGTACTTCAAAGAAGAGGATTAGGCTCAAAATCATGAAGATAAAATTGGAAAGTAAAGGATCTAGGAGACCTAGAAATTGTCCTGGCACTTTTTAGAGAGTGGCATGAGTGGTGAGAGAACTGTGTCACCATTTTTGCTTTGCTTTGGAAGATTCTGATTCACAATTTTAAAAGAAACCTTCAGTTGCTTCGACCTGCGATAAGCTGTGTTTCTCTTCAGCTTCCTAGATAAGGTTCTTCAGTGAATACTTTCAAGAAGCAGAGTGGGATAAAAGTTAACTTAAAAAAAAAAAAATCACATTACTTCCTTGTAATCATTCGTGTGCAGGTTTTCTGGGGGTTCTTGATATTATGCTTAAGTGTCCAAATGACATCAATAGCTGATGCCTTGGTTAGTGAAGATCTGACTACTCTAGATAGGGGATTTTTGGATCAGGTTGTTATTGTTTGCATCCTGTGCAGTGCAGGTGATGATGAAACCTCTGGGAACACTTCTGCTTTTCTTAGCATCTGAGTGTATTTAGAGGGTTCAAGCAAATGTGCAGGTTATTGATGTATTATACTTACTCTAAATGCTCAGAGCTGTTGTTATAATACATAAATGGGTAAGTTCTATACTGTGAATGAATACCCATTGACATGTTCAATAAAGGTAATGAAGTGCAGTTTGAAACCAGCTGCTATAATTTCTTTTCTTTTCCAGGTTTGTAGTAATGAAGCCACTTGCATTTGTAATTTCTCCTGGGCTGGGACAGACTGCAGTATTGATGATCCTATCAGGGATACTGGTAGCAAGAAGGATGAAGGACCCAAGGGTTTGTGTGATTTCAGTTTTTATGTTCTTTCAAGTATTACAACCTTTTTCTTTTGATACATGGTAGTAGCATTAGCATATAGAAAGAGACTAATAACATGCAGTTCTTCTTAGACCAAGACAGTAAAATTCTGCTTCGTGTAGATGAAGTAGGTCTTTCTGCTTTGAAAAATTGATGAAGTTTATTTTTTTAAGGTAAATTTGGTTAAGATTTCAATAGGTAATAGGATGTGCTTTGCTATTTCCTTTGTCCTTTATTATTTATTTTTTACAATTGTCGTCTTAGTGATTGGAGTGTAAGTATAGCTCTTATTATTTAGATTATAACAGAGTATTTCTGTTTTACTGGAGTTTCTTTAGTTTTCCAGTTTCCTTAGTTATTCTCAGCTATTTTGGAGAGCTGTGGCATAAAAAAGGGAAAGGTGGAATGTCCCTTTGGAAAAAAGCTTTGATTCTTTGAATTCGCTTTTCAATAAGAGGAACCAGATTTTTTTTTTTAAGGCCTTACATTATTCTTATGACTATTATTGCTTACTCATGTATTTAGTAGGTATTGCAACTGCATATGAAGTATAAATACAAAGAGGAGCTGTTGAGGAAATAATTCATCAAATGAGGAGGAAAAGCACTTGAGATTATCTCTGACTTCTCTGCCGAGTAATGTCTTTGGATTCACTGTCCATTTTTTCTATGTCTGTGGTGTCATCAGGACATTGTCAAACATCAGCTTTTTCTGCTATGTCCATGTTCTAGGTTCTTCTGCCCCTTACCCAAGGCTGGTGGAAAGAAAGAGTTATTTTAAAATGTAGTACTTAGAGCTCTGATTCCAATTTATTGCTTTTTAAAATATCCAGAGCTTCAGGGAGGACAGAATTTGGAATGTCCCTCCGGAGTCGCTCTGCTTCTGTCTTGCATACTGTACTCTTTTGTCCCTTAGCAGAATGGTTTCAGTAGACCTTTACCAAGACCTGTTTAAGAGATTATCTTAAAACAAGTTACCCCTGTGAAGGAGGCTCTCTAGAAAAATCCAGATTTGTATTAGGGAATCAGGTGCTTCCTGGACTTCAAATCCCACTACTGCTCATTGTAGAGCTGCCTGGTTTCTATTTGTCTTACAAAGCTGTTTGTCATTCCATTTCACATAAAAACTGCCTAACTCTGGAATGCTGCTTAAAGAGTCTTGCCAAAATAGTGGAGAACAACACAATAAAGCCAGTTACTTCTCCTTGTGTGCGGATGGGGTGAGCAGTGTTTACAGTTGTGACACTGAGAATATGTACATTTTATATTGCTTATTTCCAAATGCTGCAGGTAGGAAAGAATTCCCCCTGTAAAAAGATCCTTAGGAAAGGCAACACAGAAGGTATGCTTTTCTTGGTTAGATTTTTCAAACTCCTCACGTTCAGAATGGAAATACCTTTATGAAAATCAGTACATCAATGCTGAAATAGTCTGGGAAAAAGTCTGAAATGAACAGGTATCTGTGGGGATTTCTGCCAGTAGGTACAGGCATCATCTTTCCACTGCATTTTTCAATGGATTGCTCTGCAAAAAGGCAGAATGTGGTTTTGTAGAAGGTGGCTCACTGGTTTCAGAAGATGGATTATTTCTACTTATGTTGTTACAGTAATTTATTGCTGTTGAAGCACCTAGAAATGCATTTAGGAAGCTGAACACTGACAGCTGCTATAATCTCTCTCGGTGTGCTAATAGAGAACCCCCCTTGTGAGATGATGTCAGAAGAATACAGAAGTAATCTTCTGTATTGTAAAGATCCAACTAACTTAAGTATTTTCCATTAAGTTTTTTTTCACCTTACTACTACTACTACCCATGTTATATGCCAGTTTGAAATAAGCCCCCAAATACTTGTTTTTCCTTAGCCTTACATTTCAAAACCAGAATACTCCTGATGTGAAAATCCACTTAAAGATTTTTTTTTACACCATTTCAGACCTTTCCACCATCCCTCAATTGCTTTTGGCTCCATACTGTATTTCAGGATTAAAAAAAATGAGTGGTCCTCAATTAGGTTGGTATAAATACATGAGTCTTGAATTATTCTGAGCTCAGCAACCTACTCCATCCTGTACTGGTGGACCTACAGAGCATGGCAGCATCTTTGGGAAGACAAAGAGTTCTTGCTGTTAGTTTTTGGCTACTGCAGAAACCTTGAATTAGTTTGGAGTGTTGGCTAATAGTTTTGAAATCAGTAGGACTCCATATGCACACAAGATTCTTCATTGGCACACTCATTTGCAGAACCAGGTCTTTGTTTCACTGGTGGATTAGTGTGTGTTTGGGTTTTTTTTAATATAAAACTTATGTCTTAAGTTTGTGTGTGTGTGTTTGTGTATATTTATGAAACAGGAAAAAATTAGGAAGCCATTTCAAAACAGACTATTCATCAAGAAGACTATAAAGCTTTTGTCCCTTGGAAAGGTTCCCATTAAGGAATTCAGCTGTTTGTTTGTGGTCTGACTCAGTGAATCTATCAAGCTTTTTTAATCTTTAGCATGGGAAATGTATGGATGTATTTTTCTAAAAAATCTTCCCTTAAAAGAAAAATGAGGTCTCAGTGTCTTAAGAGAGTCTATCTGAACATACAGAAAATTCCAGGGTGTTACCTGAAGCAAATTTCTAGGGCACATTTTTCATGTTAAAAGCTGTTACCTGTCTTTAGGTCATATGATAAATAGAGTCCCTTAAGAAAAGCAGTAACAAAGGAAAAATGCTACTAACTAGTAGAGAAATGAATTTAAAATTTGACTTTTTTTCTTTTTCTCCCTCCCCCTTTTTCCTGCAATGGAACTGTTTCCAAACAAGCAGTTTTTATTTGCTTAGTTACAGCTTGGATACAGTAAGTTTCTGGTGATCAAAAGGAAGCTTTCTTACTGGCTATTTATCTATTTAGGTTGTTTTAAACAAGCAGTAGGTTGAGGATGTTCTCTTTTAAATAATAGAATCACAAGCTGAAAGGAATAGTCTTGAGTTTACAGGAAAACTTCTCAAGGAACTACTTGTAAGCATTCCAAGAAAACCAGCTACGGCTCATTTCAGAATTGGTAAAGCTATGCTATTTGATGAAGGTTTGCTAGGAGCTTGAATTGTTTATCCAACAATGAATTATACCATAAAATATTCCTTTGAGGAATTATTTCATGTTTTCATTTCAAACATATATGTGATCATTTCCTTAAAAAATCTTCCCTTTTCCCTCCACACAGTGAGCATGGCCACTAACAGGCTGATAGGTGCAGTGGCAGGGACCATTCTGGCCTTGGGGGTGATTTTTGGAGGCACAGGGTGGGGAATAGAGTAAGCATTTTTCTCAGCTTGAGTTTTATGTTTGGTGCCTAGTGTGTGAGGTAACCGTATGCACCCAAGCCCTCTGTGTATTACCCCCTTAGCTTTGTCATGTGGTGACCGTATTTGTCATGTGATTTGACTGTGTCTGTGTCATGTGGTTTGCTCATGCAGTGTTGAACCTTCTCCTGTCTGGGATAATGTGGGGCATAAAATAAGAAGTTTGTCAATTTTTACATTGTCACAGTAAAAGTAAATGTCTAAATGTTTCCATTACACCAAATTATAAAAATAATGGGGGGGAAAAAATGGAACTTTCTGATTATTTTGCAAAATAGACTGAGTTAATGGATGCTGTTTCATAATGCAGAAATTGGTTGTTACAATCAAAAGGTTTTTCAGTCTGGCTAGGAAGGTAACAGCTGATTGATACCAGTACAGACAGCTTGTTTTAAAGTACAGCTTCTGAATGCTCCATTGCTAGGATTCTGATACCCCAAGGCAGTAAAGAATTCATGTGGAAAGAATAGGAGCAATTTTTATTGTCTCCTGATAGCTTTAGGAAACTGTAATCTTAAGTGTTAGCCCGCTACCTCAGTCTGAACAGAGGCTGTGATTTACATGTGATGTGTGTGCATATATACACACACATGTAAAAATGCCCATGCAAGAACTCTCACTGTTCTGCATCCACTGTGCAAACTACAGAGGAAATTGCTGCTATTCTGCTCTTCTGAGCTCAGATTTCCAACTACACTGTGTTTCTAGTACTATCTATTACCTGTGTCACGTGACAGTGCCACCTCTCTGAATGTGGTATGATAACCAGACCAGGGGTAGTTTCTAATCAGGCTGGGTGAGAAAGCATTCATGTACAGTTCTAGTTCAGGCTGCACAGGCAGTCTTCTGGCAGGCAGCGTGTCTGAATGTGCAGCCTGAGATAGAACCTTTTTGCTTTTGCTGAACTGGACTGTTCCGTGAAACTCTAAATTAGAGACCTTTGCACTCACAGAGGAATTGCACTAATAGAAAAACACGTAGAAGGAAGCAGGCAATGGATTCTCTGCTTGAGGAGGTTTGGGTCGGTGTTCTGTTGGGGGCTTTTACAGCTGTTTGCTAAAAACTGAAGACTGAAGACTGTAGAGGTTTGGGACCCAGATTGCAGAGCCATGAATTTACCTACAGATTGCGAACCTTTTGCTTACATTCTTGCCTTGTAACCTTCTGGTTTTGCCTTCCCTTGCCTGCTGTCTCAATCCTCTCAGCTCTGTCCCTGACCATTTTGTTCTTGCCCCTGTATCCTTCTGCTCTAATTACACTTTCTTCATCTTCCCTCTCACCACCTCACTCATTCTTCTTGTTTCTATCCATTCTTCTTTCCTGGACCCGATCAGTCTTTTCTCTGTCCTCTGATTCCTTCAGATACATACATTGAAGGCAAGCCACAGCTCCTTTCTGTTGTTTGGTTTAAAGAAAGCACATGGGGAACACGCAGACCCTCTCTGTTTCTAATGCCTTTCAGGCTCTGGTGGCTGTTTTGATCCAGGGCTGGTCACCACAACCTGATGCCAGGTCCCTTCCTCCTCCTTCCTTGCCCCTCCACTTGTAAACTGGAAGCTTTTCTTCAAAGTGTTGAAATAAATTTAGTTTCTTAATGCTTGATGAATTTATTTTAGAAATTACAGGGGATAAATTGCAGAGCAGGTTTTTGCCAGATTTCATCCTCAAGCGGATGAAATCCTTAGCTTGGATAAATTCCTTAGCTTGGATAACTTAAACCAGAGGATTTGGTTGGAAAAGTGACAGGCAAGGGAAGAAAACATCAGACCCCCATAGTATGTTGTTTCCTGCAGGACAGTTGGCAATAAACTTGGCTCTTCCACAACTACCAGAGCTTCAAAGCAACATCTGTTAGTTCTTGTAGAACCTATCTGATGATGATGAAAAGTTAGAGAATATTTTGAAGTCCACTGAAATTACACGTGTTCTAACACCTTCAGTACGACTTGTATCAGGGTCCTAAGGAGACAAGAGATGATGAGTTAATCATTGCACCTCTGTCGTGTGAAGACAGCTTTCTAGGGCTAGAAGGAAACAAGCTTTTAGAATTCTTCAAGGCTTCTGAAATTTAATACAGATAAAGTACTTGCTGTCTTTTGCTGTGTGCAGCCTCATTTAGTAAAATGATAAAATCCAGAGTAAGCCATAGATCTGAATCCGATGTCATCGCTCATTAGGCTGCTGTTGAAAGCAAGCCTTCACTGGGAATAGAATACCTGTGGAATGGCATTCGTTTACCCTCCACTGCTCACTCCTGGTGCTCTGAGCCAGGTGTGACTTGAAAGGTAAGTCCAAATGAGATACATTCTTCCAAATTGTGAAAAAAATACCTCTGAGTTAGTGTTGTCAAATTTTTGTACTGCTCGTATCTGTAAAGCTCACTAAACTTCTTTTCAGGCAAAGTCTTTTATTCATATACCTGAAACGCAGGAAGCAGTTTGTAAAACTTGGTTTTCTTTTAGCTAGTCTGATCTCCAGAAGCACTGATTTGGGAAACAAGTAATGGATACATTTTTAAAATGTAGAGCAAATACTTCTTGTAGTGCACAGGACTGGGCAGAAGGTTTGTGATACGGACCTAACAGCTTCAAACTTTCCCTTGTTGCAGCTGTCCTTGCGCTTTCCTTTGCTATCTCTTGCTGCTCCTTCTCTTCTTTGGTAGCTGGCTGACAGTTGTCCAAACTCAGTTACAGAATATTTAAACCAGAAATGTTTCAGTTGGTTGGGGGAGACTGGGATGGGAGGCAAGAATTGGTTTTGAAGGCTATTCCCAAGTACACAAATGTTTAAACAAGAAGTGTGTGATGTGCTGCAAAAGAACTGTTGGGTTGGTTTCATTTTGCCTTGAGCTCAGATGCAATTAGTTTTACATCAAAGACTGCTCACTATAAAGTTTTTTTACAGAGCAATTAAAATGTTACTCAAGCCTATTGTCAGTTTTCCTTCACCCTGTGTAAATAGAGCACTTACAGATCAATTATATCTTATTTACGTATTCCCTCTTCAGAAGATTGCACAAACATATTTTGTGCTGCATCTTTTTATTGCTCTTTTTTCCTGCTCCACCCTTCCTCACTTTGTTGTTAAGTAGCTTCTTGAGAATGAAGAAGAAATGCTTTGATGTTTGGAAAGCTTAATTAGAATACAGCTTTTATTTCAGCTTTGGTTCCTTATATAATCCTTTGCTTTTGTCAAACAGTTGTTTGTAAATTTAGCATTGATGTAACTGTAGGGAGGCTGGACTCTGCTAGATGCCCTCGACTCAAATTAAATTATCTACCACCTTTCAGAACCTCCATGAAAAGAGTCAGGCTTTTCGATTATTTTTTTTCCCCCCTCTTTCTCAGTTGCCATAGTCATAAAACATACACAGCATTCATACTTTTGCCTCTAAGTCAAGGAGTTACTCACAGCTGTCTTAGTGTCCTCAGCTGACAGTTCATTCAGCAGCTAATGCAGTAAGTCACGATGGAATTTACTGTGCAATACTAGACTTTTATCTATGCTAGAAGTTGGCATAAGCACAATACAGAGAGAAGCAGCTTTCTTCAGTCTTACTGTTAAAGAAAGTACATTGGTCTTGTTGACATTGTCTGGAGACATCACCTTATGTGCTGTCTATACTCCTTGAATTGTTTGACTACCCTTCAGTTGCTTCACTTAATGTGAATAAAGTGGTTGGTTCTTAACGTCTGTCTCACCATAATCCTTTATCACAGGTCCTAGTGCCACCAATCTTATAATAGGCTCCATCGCTGGTGCCATCCTGGTAGCAGCTATTGTCCTTGGGGGGACAGGATGGGGTTTTAAGTAAGCAACGCCGCATGTCTTCTCTTCGGTGGCTATGGCATTTCTATTTCTTGCTTACATCACTAATTTTTGAGTTCCTGCTACAAGATTTCTAATTCCCCACCCCTGCCCCAAGCTGGAATTAAGTGCTTTAAAGAGAAAGGACAAGAATTTGAAACTAGCTGATGGCATCAGGGTGCAAAGTTGAAAAACAACAAAAGAATGAATTTAACTTTCCTGAGTTCACCCTAACACTTGGGGAGCAAGGTCTTTTTCTCACCTCCAGCTAGAAGCGTTGTGCTCAGAAGCTGGCTACAGTGGTTGGAACCCCCAAAAGACGCGTGTCTTGAGCAGTGCTTATTTGGAATGCCAATAGTACCTCAATTATAAAAAAAGTTATCAGTTTTGAAGACTTAATGTGTGAATAGCAAGTGGTGGCAGTAGCAGAGCAGTTTTCAGTAACAAACCTGTTGACACAGTTTACTCAGAAGTCCCAGAGCTAACACAGATCTTTAACTCTTGCCTTTTTTGGCATACATCATCCGTATTTGGTAAAAAGGAGCTATGTTGGGAATGGATGTCTATAACCTTACATGGAAGCACAAGAACAAGTCATTTCTCATCAACATGAAGCATGATTAAGCCATGATACAACAAACCATAATTCCTCAATCAGGTTTTTTATAGTAATTCAATTAATATTTTATATGGCCTATATTTTATATGTCTGAGTTAAGGAGAAGAAAATCTCTAATTCTTTAATGTGGCTATCAAAGTAGAATTCATTGATCAGGTCACTTTTATCTGTTCATTCACTTTCAAAGGTCATCTGAAAATATTTGTTTACTTCTGATTTACTCATTTTCATAGTGCCTGATGGCCTTACTTACACATGCCTATAGAAGCAAAATATCTATATATCCCTTTCAGCCCTGCTGAAGACAGCAAGGTGACTTTGCTTTTTCTCCTGGACAAGGCAGTTATTACTACTTTTGTGCTGCCTGACAGTACCAGTGTTTCAGAAAGACCCAGCACCTGTCCCATCCATTTGTTCTGAGGGGAGCTCTGTTCCCTGTGCTTCCCCTTGACGCTGGCAAGGGCCGCAGAGCTGCGTGCCTCTGCTCTGGGAGGCAGCACTTGCTCCTCATTTGCTTCAGTAGGAAAGATTAAATACCAAATCTATCTAAACATCCATCTTTAAGCACAGGTGTATGATCTTCATGAGCCTTTTTAATTCCAGCTCAGACTTGCCTTGAGGTGCTGCATTTTTTTTCCTTGCAGCTCCTGTTAAATTAAATCCAGTTATTTGTACAATAAATAGCCCTGGGTCAGCCTCCAGTATTTAGAGGTTACTACGGGGCAGCTCTAAACAATGTCATTTTAATACAGTCCTGTATCTTTTGCTTTCTGTCTGCTGCAGCTGAGATTTGTATTTTCTGTATTTCTAAGCAGTGACATAATTTAGTATTTATTTCTGCAGTTTTGGATGTCATGTTTCATCAAATCTGCATTCAAAGGCAGAAATTCCAAGGAGGGGTGTGTTTTAGACTGTGCAGTGACAGCCGGGGATTTACAGGTAGTGGTAGCACAGGAAGAAACTGGGATTCTTTTAATTGGATGAACTGGAAGATTTTTCCTGGGTAAAGGCCTAGTCTGGGAAAAATGCCTTTGTATTTTTACAGACACTCTGTAGTACTTGGATATATTCTGTAGCACTGACTGACAGAAGCACATTTACATTTTTTCTACAGTATCCTACTGGATACAGAATTAGAAGAGAGTTGTCTCAAGTTAAAAAGCATATAAACAAAACACAAACATTTCTGTTAATTGCAGAACTGAGGGGTTTTATTTTCCCCTGCACTTGACTGCAATCAGTCTTTCAAATAAATGCAGCCAAATCTTCTGCAAGGCTTGTTACCATTTCCTTTAACATTTTTTTATTTCTTGAGAACAGTGCCTACACATTTAAAAGGGATAATATTAGAGACACTGATATTGCAAGTTCCCATGGGAATTAACCAAACTGGATTTTGTTGGAAAAAATAAATGTCAGGTGCTGCTTTTGGACCAGTTCTCTGCTGTCAGAGACGCACGTCTGTTACTTAGCAATTCTCATATTTTCCAGACACACTTATCCTTAAATAATGTTTGTATTCCAGAAGGTAATTTATTGAAAACACAATAGAAGTCATTAAAATATAAAAACTTGAGGCAGTTGTTTCTTCTGAATCTTTTTAAGCGGTCTTGTGCTGTAAGAAGCTTTGCTTTTTCACATCAGTGCTGCAGCACAGGCCTAGCTGACTGCAGACACCTACCCTTGAGAATTTGCACAGACATCTTCAGAATAATCCCTCCCTGTCTGAAACAATATAGTATTTAACTGATCATTTCTTTCTTCTTTGTGCTCCACAGCTCTCAGGCTACCCTCACAAGTTTTCAGCTTTGCACCCTGGTGTCATTCCTTTCCCCAAATGTCAAAGTTTGCTACCCCTATAGAGGGCCTGTACTGAAACACCTCTCGAAGCTCTTCTCAAAAGAGCACGATGCAAATGTTTGTTCTGTAGCAGAACCTCAAATACACTGGCCTGGCCTAGCTCACAGCTTGAAGTGCATGTTTCTTGGGGTCAGAGGGGAGCTGAATACACTTTCCAGCTTGGATACAAAAGAGGGCTACAACATGTAGACCCTCAAATACTTTGCTTCAGATATATCCAGAGGGACAGATGAGGATAATAAAGCAGATTTAAACGTTTCCTTTTTAAGCAAATTATATGTTTAGTCTCTGCAAATATGGGAGAAGGTAGCTAATGCTTTACAAACTGGGAGATGTGATTTTTGTTTCACAGGTTATCAGATGTTCATATGAACATACGGTACTGTGGTGTCAAGTCCATATCAAACGTAAGCTGCAACTAAGCAAACTTTGTTCATGAACTGAGATGGTGGGGGGTGGGGGTTGGAGGGGAAGTGTAAAAGAAGGCTTGATGCAAGTTTGGAAAAACAAAGTTAAAAGCCAAAACAAACAGCCAAACAACTTCCAGTTCCAAGAGTAAATCCTAGGTTATTTGTTCTCACCAAGTTAATGTGCGGATCAAATAGGAAAGAAAAATGTTAACTTACAGTTTTAGTGGGCAGAGAGCCTCGTTACATTTCAGATGGGCTAGAGTTAAAGGCTGTGGGTGGAATCCTTGTTAAGAAGTAGACTTTTACTTCAATACTTCTAAACCTCTTGTTGTTCAGACTGTAGTTAAGGAGTCCTGTGTATTTCTACCTGAACTGCCCTGGGTCATGTGCAGAGAAGTACAGCATTCCTAAAATGTGAAGTTCATTTTGGTGTAGCAAATCTGTGCAAGATTTCAGTGTTTACTAGGGGACTGATGCAGGCAGGGTATTTACACCCTTAGCGCAGTTCTGCTGTGCGCTGGCTTCAGTCACAGTCGCAAGGGCCTGTGCTCACTTGTTTTTGCTAGCATACATTCACTTACTTTTGCAAAGCTACTACAGTAATAAAGCCAATTAAATGCTTTTGTTGCTGACTTTAACGGTATTGAAACAATTTTTGGCAATAAAGCAACCCTACTAAGAGGCAAGGGTAGTAAAAGTGAGGTGGAAATTCACGTGAAAAGCTGCTGCTTGTTACATCAGAATGCAAAAGTGGCTGCCAGAGAAGAGCTGATCATAGGCACAGTTCTATTTGCAGCAATTGTTTCTTAGCTGACAAGCTGCAGGGTTTTCTGCCCCTTTAAGATAAGATTTAATGGAAGGACCAAAGACTTACCCCAGATGGAACAGGTGCCAGGTTTTTTAGCTGGTCTGTGCAGATGCATTTAGGATGATTCGGGATTAGCATTCCACCTTAGAGTGACAGGAACGTTTTGGTCCCCTCCCAGCATTTCCATGAAATACGTATCATAGACCTAAACACAATCATTGCAACACAAACATCAACATTAGAATCAAACACAAAGTATTTTCTCACTTTTTTTTTCCAAACTACTAGAATATGTGTCTTATTTTAAGCTACCAATTTTAGTCCCTTATTTTATTCATTTGAATCGGTTTTGTAGCAAAAGGTCATTTATTTTTTTTAATAATTTAAACTATGCGTTAGGAATGAAAACATTCACCAGTTGAAGTGGTTAAAATAGTGGGTTTGGATAAGTCTTGAAATACTTCAGTAAAGCTTTGTATTTATGTGATCACAAAGGCACAGATTTACAGTAATGTACAGTGTAACCACAATCCTAATCAGCTGCAAAAAAAAAAAATCCACAGAGGATTGCAGTGAGGTATTTCCTACATACATCCAGCCTTTTCTGAAACCAGTTTTTCTTTTCTGGAATACTTTTTGTTTGTAAAAATGACCACATAGGGAGGCAGTGATGTGCTGTAGCACGGTGTGCTTTTTTTGATTCAAAATCAACTATAATTTTGCCTTTGTTAGAGATGCTTTTTCTGGTTGGATTACAGACTGAAAGGCTGACCCTTAGTAGTGTTTTCATGCCTCTCTAAAAATAAGTTGATGTTCTAAGATCTTCCACATAAAAACAATAAAGAACTATGAAATGGCATCATGCTCCCATATGCCCTTCTATAGAGAGAACACTCCTCTGCCTCCTGCATTATTGTTTTACTGAAGTGTGCTGAAGGGAACCTCTACTACTCTATACACGTAGCTATGGATATCCAGGACGTGATACTCACCTAGTTTCCTTTCTTTTTATTGTAATTTTCTTGGAGAAGAGATTTTTTCTGTTTGCCAATCTGAGTAAGAGTAGTGTCTCCCTTTTAGTATTAAAAATGGCTGGTAATTAGGGATGAAGTTGTTAAAGCAGGTTGGGGAAATTGGACTAGAATTCCGATTCCTGCAGGGTGACACCTGACTGCCTGCTTCTGTGAAGCACTACAGTTGCAGCAGAGAGACGTGGCAGCCTTTGCACGTGTGTACTCTGTCCCCTTCCTGACAGAGTACCTGATGTTCTGTACATCAGAGACTATTTCAGGCTCTTATGCTAAATGTTCTTCTAGTTCTTCACGTTTCTTTCTCATACAACACTGTTAGCAGAGTGTGCTATAAATGATGAAAGGCAGCTGTTTGATCGGGATCCTATTCCTTAAGTTTGTAATTCTGCTGGATGAAGCCAGGAACTGAGTAAGATAAATGGTTGGGACAGATCAGAGAATGAATGAGAAGGGCAGAGCAGGCTGTGCCTCGTGCTACGGGTGCAGGCTGAGCTGTCGTACAACTGAATGGT
Source organism: Chloroceryle aenea (assembly GCA_013399075.1). Classification (NCBI taxonomy): domain Eukaryota; kingdom Metazoa; phylum Chordata; class Aves; order Coraciiformes; family Cerylidae; genus Chloroceryle; species Chloroceryle aenea. Next base: position 64,494 of record VWZY01001631.1, on the reverse strand, counting down.
CCTTACTGGAATACTATGCTGGTGGAGATTGGGTTAGAAAAGATTTGCTAGGATAAGGTCAAATCAATCCTGTTACAAGAGCTGTACTGGGAAGCCAGCATAGCATCTGTCCTCTGTACCTTGTTCTAAGACTTACAGTGTCCATGTCCTTAATTAAAATAAGCTCAAGTAACAGAACATAATTTAGTGTACGCTTCAATGACTTGTCCTCTTCAAGCAAGCTGGAATATGGATGGTACTTTCCCTAGAGTAGGAGGACAAGTTATGTCATCTGGATTTTTTTTTTACATGAATTGATGATGTAAGATGACTTATTTATTAGTTGCTTATTGGTGGTGTTTGAATTCGAGTGTGCTAGACAGTATTTGAATGGGAGGGAAGCAGATGTGTTCTTTCCCCATTGGAACTAGCAAGATCAGAAGTGCACCACAGGTTTTAACTCACATTTAACCAGTTTATATTATAGTCACGCTTCCTATCGTGCAGTTCTGCAAGCTGGCCTGAAAAAAAGTTTGCTCATCTCAAACCTACCTGTAGTACAGAGGAGGATGGATTGAGATACTGAAGTAATGTCAACCTAATTCTAAAGAAGCATTAGTGCAGTACTCCTAGAGTGGAAATGATAACTGAATACAGTTGTCTTTCAGAAAACAGCAGTTCTTAAGTGTTCACCTGGCAAAAATGTAGGCACTGGTACCCCAAGGGAGAAAAAAATACACCCAAACAAAAAAAGTATATCCAAGAATTATCAGCCTCTGGAGGGTCATCTCAAAAAGAAGTTGCCTTTGCATACCTAGACCTGTTAGTCTCTTAAATCACCTGATCAAGCTTGTGTATAGTCCATTTATAAATATTGTAGCAGGGGGAGCAGTTGCAGGGGTGCAGAAACCAGAAAATGCTAGGGTGGGTACGTAGCTTTAGGGAATTTATCAATTCCTGTTCTGTATTTTTTGCATGTCGGTTTGGTGGTGGTACTCGTGCATATGCCCAGTGTTAAAACTAAATGCATGAGCCCCTTGCTTGATGCCCCACATAAAGCCAGATACTGGGGAGGTTGCACCTAACTTCTGTTGTCGCTTCCTACTGTCTTGCTGTTTGCCATAGGATATCGGCATCGCAGGAGACTGGACAGCACTGACAGCTCACTAACCACCATTAACACTCAATTACAGCCGCCCAGTTTTTGAACTGGTCCAGTCTCCTTCGAATGCAGTGTCTTTGCTCTGTTTCGCACCGTACTAAGGGTCACGGCGGTTACGGTCAGTGGTGTGGTAAGAGCTCACAGAGGCACTCGCTCTGGAATACGTAAACTGCATCGTGGCAGAGCCAGAGGGGGGCACTTGCTCCGAGAACTTGAGTCGCTGTGTGCTTACGTATTTCCTGTACTGGCACTTCTGACTCACTCTCTTTAGGTCCATGCATGCTTCCTTGGCCTAGTGGACACACGTTCCTGTAGGCAGAAGGTCGCTGCAGATGTAGAGCACCACTTGAAGCACTACAGAAATAATTGAATTCTGTATGCCAGCATGGTCTTTAAACTGCACAAGGAAACCAATACTTTATACTGTGCTATGGAAAGCATGCAACCAAATTCCTGAAATTGTTACCCCTTGGAAAAGTTACTTGTTAAAATGTCTCAGTGTGAGCTTTTTACTTCACTATGACCTTGGCAATGGCTTTGTTCCTGTTATATCTAACTAATGTTTTGCGTTCTTCTCTTTTCATCTCCTTTTGATGCAACCTGGAAGAAATGTCAAAAAACGAAGGTTCGATCCAAGTCAACAAGGCCCTATCTGAAGAAGTGCGATTCAAAAAGCTGCTTCTTGCACTACTGGATTTTGGGTATGATGTCTTTGCTCTAGCTGCACAGGAACTACATCAGTAAGGAAGAACACAAGAAACAGTAATTATAAACACAGCGTTGGGATGTTAGGATTGAAGGTAGTAGTAGAAGACTGTCCTTTTTGGAGATAAGTTCAAAATACTTCCTCTACTCACCTCTCTCTTGTTAACATTAACTGGCAAGTATTACAAACAAACTGTTTCAAAATCAGGTGGGTTTTTTTTCTTCTCTCCGAGGAGGAGACACACAGACAAAGTGCAATAAGAGAACTGTTTCAAAATAATGAAATAGCAGACGACTTTTTTCCCCAGCCTACTACTGGCACTCTAACTTCACCTGAGTTCGCATGACTTCCTTTTTCCTATCAAACTCCAGTGGCATGAGGAGCAAATTTGGAAAGGGTAACCTGCATGGCTCACATACAAACAACCAAGCTAGCAAGCTGACCCCAAGCAGAAGCTGCAGCCCAGTAACTGCAAACCCCTGGAAAGCCCATCTCAGGCTCTGATAGCTTTTCCAGCCACGCAGTGCATTCTGCTGCTGGACTTCACAGAGTTCCCTGCTCTATGAGCTCACTGTCCACCTTGTTTTGGTCTCCTGGGCCAGAAGTCTGTTGGGTATGGAAATATTGAGTGATGGATGTAATTCTTCCAAGAAGGAAAAAGTGTAAATATGGAAATAAGATTTTGATGTATCATTTTCACAGATTATATATAAATATATATATAATGAGAGAAAAGGATTTCCATATAAAAAGGTTCTATTCTTTATGTAAATCTATTTTTGATGTTGGGTTTTGTTTTGGTTTTTGTTTCCCTTTTTTTCTGTAGCATGTTGTACAGTGGATGTTCTGGGCTTGCTCAAAAAAGGCAGATAATAGCATGCAGATGCAGGGAGTTCTGACGCCAAACAGATGTGATCTAAAGTTTGTATGCTTGAAACCAAAACAATTAAAATGTATAAATGCCTATCTATGTATTGACTATAAGTCTGGATTACTGGGTTTTTTTGGGGCTGTTATACAGTTTTTCCATAGTATAATGTAAGATAAGTGACACCCTCTCAAACTACTCACAGAAGTGCCAAGCTTTTGGTTTTGTTGGTTTTTTGTTGTTTTTTTTAAATATAGCTATTTTAAAAAAATGTAACTGCTTTTTTTTTTAACTATAGCTACATTTTTCAAATCTAGATCCTGTGAAATAAAAACTTAATTAAGCCTTAAAACTCTCACAAAATATTACAAGCTTGGAAAGAGTTACTCTTCTCTTGCCTTCTGCCCACCCACCCAAAGGGGCTTGCAAAGGTGACCGACATTTAACTCGCTGCTCCCTGTATCTCTGATGCATCTCACATTTCAAACTATAATGCAGAATTAATACTTTGAGCCTTGGGTCCTGACAGCTTGTCACAAAGCGTGCAAAATGGCAAGTAACTTTGGAGGGTTGGGTGTTGTGATTACTTTTAGATACACCTTGTGTGCATGCAGAGGGTTTGCAGGGAAGTGCTGGGCAGCAGTACTGTTCTCCTTGGAACCAGCCTTGCCTGGGTGCATCAGGCTTGAGAAAGGTATGAAGATGTCTAGTTATGCCTCCCCTAAAGCATAGGGCTGTACAGTCTGTCCCCTCCTTTTCATCTTGATTTCAAACCTGGGTACTTCAGTTTAAGTGATCTGAAAATTTCATTGCTGCATCTGGTAATCAGAATTAAAGACTTGTGATTTTGGATTTAATTTAAAAGCTGGATACTACTAACAATGGACATCCAGTTACAGTACTTACTCTGGCTTTGTTCAGTGAAAATCCATTTCCTGAGTTAGCTTTAAGAGCCAAAAGATCAAGAAAATGCTGCAGATTTCCTGTGACTTACTAGATGCCCATTTCAATTAAATTTCTTACTATGGTAATGTTCAACCCAGCAGTCTCACAAGGTAACTACAAAATATTGTTTTGGTTGAGGGTATAAAATGTTTTTAAACAGCTTTAACATAATCACATTAACACAACGACATTATGAGTTAAAGGTGCTGCACAGGTAGTCAACACTGATATACTTATCTTATAAAATCATATAAAAATTCCTGCCTGGCTTCAAGCAGAAGGAAGTTAGCGATAATACCTTTATGTCAGACCAAAAATTGCAACCATGTTACTGCCATCTAAAAGTACTTTGTTTGGGAACATAATCCCTAATTATGAGTGTAACCTGCAACAGAGGCAGTAGTGGTTACTAAAAATTAAAATAAGTAAAATCAACTGGATATCCTTAAACTACCTGTGTAAGAAACCTTTGAGAGGCATTTCACAAACAGCATTGTTAGTGTGTGATGTGATGTTTTAAATCAGACCACAGTGGTCCCCAACTAACTATGTACATACGTTTAGTGCTGGAGTAACTTTTTATTTACACCAGCAGTTTCATAAGAACTATGATTTCTTGACTGAATTTACGCTCCACTCATCAGCCATTGTGTGTATGTGGAAGAACACATTTGCCTCCTGCCCTGCGTGTACAGAACACAAGTGAGGACACAGTAGTAGGTGCAGCTCAAGTGCTTTCGGTGGTGGGAGACAGACTGGTGGTGGTGGGTGTTGATTTTCTACATCCCACCTTTGCTGTGCTTTGAAAAGTACGTCTCTATTTACTGTTCATTTGTTCAGCACAAAGCATCATCACCAGAAGACCCAGTCAGCACTGCCTCCGATTTCATCCACTATGCATTTGCTCCATTATTGATCTGTTCATCTGGACAGGAAACTGGTAACTGTCTAGCTCGTTCTAGTTTGCTGCATGATCTCACTGATTTGATCTGATCCTCTTAAGAGAGAAGTCTGCCAGGCAAATTAACAGCTGTATAGGTGCATGATAAAAGAAACAGATTATTTCAGACTGGAGTTTAACCAACTTTTCTTTACTATGCAAAGATGGGTATTGCACAAACAACTTTTAAAACAAATGCCTGAGGAAATGCCATAGAATACTTGAAGTTACGTTTTAAGCCTAATCAGTCATGTTTTTATATTCATGATTGCTTCCACTGTTAACTCTTCCTTTCAACAATGTTTTGTAATTATTTTTAAGTGCACAACTTGATGTTATAAATCAGTTTTTGTTTGAAGTTAATGCTCATTCATATCTTGTTGGCTGCTAATGAATGGAAATTCAATAGTCCTTGTTCTGCATCTTAGCAAGATAAGTATTAAAAACATCATGAACATGGAATGGAGTAGTTTTTAATTTTCAATTCGTTTTTCCTTATTTATTCTCTCCATTTTTTAATTTCACTGTTCAAGGTATCACCACCTTTAGAGTGGGGGAAACTGACTGGAGATTTCTAAAGCTCTCTCAAAGCGTGTCGCATCTCTCGGCGAGGTTCTGTCTGCCAGAGACCGTTGCACGCAGGCTGGCTGAAGTGCTTGGGCCCAGCTCCTCAGCACCCAGAGCTGGGCAGAGACAGGAGGAGGGTTGGTTCAGTCCCATCTGCTGGCTTCACCGAGTCCAATGAGACCAGCATGTGTGTGGTAGGTGAGGGGAGCCTTTGCAGTTCAAAAATTGGAATCATATCATTATTATCTAGTTATTTTTAAAAGAGTTTGAAGGTCTCAAAATAACCAAATAATACGGTCATCATTTTTAATGGATTACTGAATGAGACTCTGTTTCCTTGGTTGCTTTTTGCCAGACTAGCTCTAGTGAAGCCTGCCCGGGTAAGCTAAATGCATGCGTGGCACAGCTACCACCTACCTACCACTGACTTTTGCCTTCTCCAGCCAGGGAAACAAAATACACTTGTGTCTTATTATTATCCCCCAAAGTTATGTATGAAAGCATGTTTCTCATTTAGAACTCTTGTGTAAGGGAACAGTGTCATCAACAGCTCCACTAGCATGCACTCATTTCCTGTCCTTGGGATAGAGGAGGATTTCTCTATAAACTCAAGAGAAAAATGCAACTTTTTGGCTATAATTATGGTAGAGAGTCTTTCCTGAAATAGAGTTAAGACTTGGGCAGTGTATGAACAAAAGCAATATAGAGATAGATAGACACTCTTGATTTTACAAGAAAAATTCTTCAAATGGTTTTTGGAGATTAACAGCACAAAAAAAAACAAAAAACAAAACCCCCCACCACAGCACAACAGCCAGTCATCTGGTACAACCCAAACAACTCTTTTGTTCTAAATGCGCTTACTACAGATTCCTTCCCACAAGAGCTGAAAAATTAATTTAACATGAATCATCCATCAGAAACACAATAGAGAGTGTTCAAATACCCTCAGAAACCTTGAAGAGTAAAAAGTAACTAGAAATTTTAGTAGTAATGATGCTCAGAACTATGCTATTGCAAACAAAAGGTCACAGAAACATATAGCATACTTTGGGTTAGAAGGGGCCTCTAAAGGTCATCTAGTCCAACTCCCCTGCAGTGAGCAAGGTCATTTTCAACCAGAACAGATTGCTCAGAGCCCCATCAAGCCTGACCTTGAATGTCTCCAGGGATGAGGCATCTACCACCTCCCTGGGCAATCTGTTCAGGCGTTTCACCACCCTCATTGTAAAGACCTTCCTCATGTCCAACCTAAATTGATCCTTCTCTGGTTTAAAACCATTGCCCCTTGTCCTATTGCTACATGCCCTTGTAAACAGTGCATCTCCAGCTTTCTTGAAGGCCCCCTTCAGGTACTGGAAGGCCTCTATAAGGTCTTCCTAGAGCCTTCTCTTCTCCAGGATGAAAAAACAACTCAGCCTGTCCTTGTAGAAGTGCTCCAGTCCTGTGATAGTTTTTGTGGCCCTCCTCTCCACCTGCTCCATCAGGTCCATGTCCTTGTGTTGAGGGCTCCAAAGCTGGATACAGCTCTCCAGGCTTTATCTTAAAAGCCACAAGGACTGGAACTCAGCAAGCACAGCAGCATGTCTTCACATTTTTGTAGGTTTGTTGAGTATGTTATTTAGTGGAAGCATGTAACCCGAGGACCTGTGGCCTTTTAAGTAGGTACAAAGATTCCACATCAGACCAACAGAGACATCCACTTAACATGTATTATTTCTGAGCAGCCACAAGCTGCTGAAGGTAGCATAATTTCAAATGCTCTAATTTGTAGAAACTCAAAATTGAGAGTCAAGTCTACTTCTTATTAAAAAGAGCTTGCTACTGTCATAAGTCATGGACATGCTTCATCTCTACCACTAATCGTGTAACAGGTTATGCTTTAGTGTGGCACGTACTAAAATGTACAGTACAAGAATTTCCTCACCCAACCTCGAAGCCTGAAGGAATTATCACTGCATTTCACCTGCTCTTTCATGCAGGATGCAGCTCTGCCCAGCATCTCTTGTACAACCTCAGGGGAAGCTGCTGCTCTCAGCATTGAGCAAACCAGTGCCTCAGTCTCCCCCCCAAAGGCTGGGTTTAGTCTGAAGCACTGACTCGGGAACTGGTCCTCTTTGGGATACACACTGGTATGTGACATTTAACTGTAACCCACACGTAACTATGTACTCCTCCTCTGCAGTCTAACCTGGACAGTGTCCAGCCAAGTAATTACACAAGCAAGCAGTACTTGGGACTGGCTTCCTATCTCCAGCTAAGATGATGACCAGTTCATTCTCAAGAATGAAAAACATCTGGGTACCTCAAACCTAGCGCTATTTGCAGAAGCTTTTAAATTAAGAGAAACTAAATGGTAGCTTCATGGCAGCTGTGCTAAACTTGCTTCCACATTGATTACAAGAAGCAGAGGGCTAACAGCAGACAGCTACTTGTTTCCACATTTGACCCCTTTCAAAGTATTTGGTGCTTGTTTGTGGTCATATGGAAAAAACATAGAACAACATACATGTTGCCCTCCCATTAGATTCGAGATCTAATATAAATTTGACAGTTTGCCTTGGAACAGAGTGAGAACTGACCTAATTAATACTGGACAGTTTACCAGTATCTGCTTTTTAGAGGGGACTCTTCAATACATGTATTACTTAGGATGCTGTAGATTCACAAAGCAGTGAAACACTCCTCATCAGCACTGAAACCTTTACTCTTCCCAGAAAGGAGCATTCAGGATTCCAGAAAACTGAACAGATCTACCCCTAGCACCTTAATTTAGGTGACAAGGTCCCTGACAAGGTGCCAAGACACCTGTGTGCCTTGTGGAGCTGTGGCACAGCCAAGTACTTGTAACCAGAGGCATAAAACTGCCTCTTCCTGCACACCTCCCCCCTCCCCATACTAGCTACCAAGCTACAGACCTGCTTGAGTGGGAGTCCCCTCGCCCAGGGGTTACAGAAGAAAATGGCACTAGCAGCAGCAACTTCTTTTCCTGTGACCCTGCAGCTTTGACTCAGCATGGACAGTGTCCCAAGGACACTTGCACAAAGGTGACAGGAGCGGTGCTGAAATGCACCTTTTGCTGTCGAGCCAAAGGAAGAGCCCAGATTGTGCTGGCAGAAGACCCACCCCGATTTTCCTGGTCGGTGTGCTAGGCTCAGTGGCAGCAGCATTAGGGACACTTAAAGCTCCAGCCAGTTTGGCAAATCCTGAGTATCAGCCTTGGTGCACTCACACAAAGCATGTGTCCACTCCTCTCTTCAGCTGGTATAAACAGAGATGTTTGCCTTCCTAACAAGGACCTCTTCCCAAAGCACAATTTATGGTGGCTTAGTTTGCTCCAAAACACATCAACAACTATAGAATGACTGTACAGAGCTTGCCGTAGCAGTGCTCATGGTCACATTAGTCTCAAGCAGCACTTTCAAAGAGAATGCTCAATTTACTTTAAAAATACATGTTCTACAGGCTAAGCCTCTGTTACTCCATTCATATATTTATGACATATTCTGACCATCCATTTCCTCCCCAGACGTATTGCCTTGTCAACACACCCCATTCTGAGTAAGGGTGGCACAACAATGAAATCAGATGGATGCAAAGTGCACAAGCAAGCTTCTGTGCTTTGGAGTCAGTCACTTCACCCCTGTTTCCTTTCAGGCACATCTAAACTCTATATTGCTCGTGCAAGACACTCCATTGTGAAGTTACAGATATAGTTCACAATAACATAGTTTACAGACAATGCATGCTTGACTGGAATTTCTGTGTAATGAAAAAGCAGTTCCAAGAAACTGGAACTATTATAGTGCCCTCCAGCATCCACTGAAAAGCTTCAGGAAATTAAAGATTTTAAGTTCTCCTTTGTTTAATGAGGTTGCCCTGAATTCAACACTGAAAACTACCTCATTCTCAGGAAGAATGAAACAATTCCCTTACACAGCAGCATCCTGACTGCATGCTGTTGAATCAGAGGACTGGACAGTAGGTAAAAGATTCAGGTCCCATTATGTTTTGCTCCAGTTTTCCTTCCTCTCATTTGGCTGGGTACTTTCCATTTCAAACATAGGATCTCTAGACAGAAACTGCTTTACTCAAAGGTGACCTTCAGCACCCGGACCATAGAGCTCTGATTTTAGCAGAGCTGGTTGACTGATACATTTATGACAACCCCACACAAAAGCATTCAATAAAAAAATACCACTCTTCATTAAATACGTTACTCTTTAGGCGTGCCTAATTAAGCACAAAACAGGAGAGAAAGGCCATTGTTAAACCAAACTACACTCTTTCCAGAAGCTCCAGTTTAAAGATAAACTTACTACATAGAATTTCCACTCTAATAGCACCTTTGGAGCATCTCTTTTGAGATAAGTTTCAAAGGGTACATGGGAGTTTCAAAGGCTGAGTGGTATTTAAAAAAGAAAAAAAAAAAAAATTGTATCTGCCTCTATCACACAGTTTCCTTGCTGAAAATAAATGGGTTTTGTCTGAGTACACTAAATAACAGAGCTTGTATTACTTCACTTGGAAAAACCATTCAAGAAGGCAGATTCCCTGATGGTAAGTTATTAATGACAACACATTGACAATTTTAATCAGGTTTTGCACAGAAACAACTATTTTCCTCTGACACCAGCAGTAGCATTAGTGTATGTCTAAGGCTTTGCATCCCTGGTTTAGCAAGATGCAAGTACTTCAGGAGTGCCAAAGAACTCGGAACTAGTATCAGAACATACAATAAAACGGACTGATTGCTGAACTGAGAATCAGCAGGTAGCTAACAAAAGCTGAAGGTCCCACAAGTCCATCCCTTTCAGAGGGGACAGAATATCCTCTTTACTCTCCAAAACCTCCTGTGACCCATTTCTTGACCTTAACAAAAATTGCTGCCCACCCATTTCTTTTTGCAGACTAGCTTCCCCAGACAGCTTCAGATCTGATAGTGCAGGCTCTCAGTGTCAGGTCCTTGCTGCCAGGGGAAAGCCCGTGATGTGGCATGCGCATGACAGCGGCAGAGTTGGCACACTCCCTGGCTGTCCCACTGGCACAGCACAGGAGCTACCCTGAGGCAAGCACATGCAAACACCCTTTTCTCCCAAGAAAGGTGCACTCTTAGAGCAAGAAAAGGCAGGACAGACCACTTTACAATCCTACTTGCCTTCAAGAAGGAACACACTGTGAAAGTGTTTCTCTTCCCGGCAAGATTTGGCTGTAACACACTGGGAGAAATTGATCCCATAATAGGCTTGTTTTCTTAGGTATTTATTGATGGTGGTTTTATTAAACTATGTTTCCCTGAACTGCTATTTTAACAACGACATATCCAGGGTGACTCTCAATTCTGCCTGGAGTGCCTGAAGGTGAGAAAGTCTTCTTAACTGCCTGTGAGGTCTTGAGGAAGGAGTGGGGAGTATGCATGTGAAACCAGGAAGAACCAAGTACTTTATTCTTGAGCACAGAGATACCAGTGCAGTACCCAAATAGCCATGAACCCCTTCATTCAGAAACTTAAGTGTTGTCTGGGTATAAATATCCTGGATACCATTAAAATTCATCAAAATCTCTCTAAAAACTACACCTAATGGTTAAACTGAGATAACCTGCCCACAGGACACAAACAGTTAACTTTTATTGTACTATATTAACCACTTTTAAAATTACTGATTTTTTTTTTCAATGTTTTAGTCTGTATAGAAATAAGGGACTTTTTTATACAGAGGTCATTTGCGTTTATGATGGCACATGTTACCAAACTACATTTCAAATAATATCTATTAATTTTCTAACCAATATTGCTTAGTTTGCTCTTCTAAAAACCTGCTCCAAACATCTTTTCAAAGCTTGTGTTAAATACATTTTCCACAAGAATTGTTACCTCTTTCATAAATTCATTTAAATCCGTGTCAATGAAGAAGCCGTGTCAAACTTGTAACAGCACCTAACTGTATGATTGAAAAAACACTCAGAATACACCCCTGGTGACAGAACTGTGCACATATGACAGCTAGCAGATAAGGAGAGATAAGAAAACTACTATTAAAGAAGGACAGCTCTCTTCTAATAAGGAACTCAGTTCCTCACACCTTCTAGGGGAAGCAGAAGACTGCAGAGATAAAAGAATGTACGCTTGATCCATTTACACCAAGGCCAAAATATACCAGTGATTCAAAAGGCCTCAATAAACAAGGTCCCTATACACTGCTGAAACAAGAGGAGAAGATCTCACAGTAAGAATTAAACCTCTAAGTGCTAAGCTCTGCCACACAGTAGGAAAACCAGTACAGGAATATGACCCATTTGCAAGCAGGGAAACAAACAAAACACATCGCATGGCTTGCATGCCACACAAATAATCACCTAATAGAAGATTTATAAAGAAGAGAATAAGAACTAAAAAAAAAAAACCCTGTAAAAAGTAGATGGGCTTTGCCCTGGATTTGTTACATGAAATACCAACCAGCTGCAGTACCAGCTCAGAGTGAACATCCATGCTGACATTATTCCCAGTGCACAAGCAATTACCAGTTAGCAGCAACTGACAAAACCCAGTGGTATTCCAGACAAATGCCACACACACTTGCTCATAATTCAGGCTGTGTTCTAAACTTATGTGTCACAAAAATCTATGCATTTAAATAATCTAGAAATGAATCAAGAAGTTAAACTTCACATTCTATGGCAACCAAGATGGGTTCCTGCTACCTCATGAAGACAGGCTGAGGGGAAAGAAAAAAAAAACACAACAAACCACAAAACCAACCACCACAACCAACAACAACAATAAAAAAACAACTCACAGAAAACTACCACACCAGGAAAAGCACCTCAACATGAAGACTTGATATAAAAAGTGTCAAAACCCCTGTATTTTGATACCAGTACTTTGAAATAGACTACTTATCAAGAGTTGCACAAGCCATCCTGGATAGGGGGTATGGGTTTGGTCAAATTAGTTGGTGAAGAGTTTGTTCAGTTTTGCTCCTCTTTCCCCTTAGAAACATCAGTCTCCTGCTAATAGGGTGCAGACTGCTCACTATCCTATATAATTCCCTAGCTAATTTGGGGCAGAGGGGGAGGGTTAAACAGATACTCTGCTTTTCAAACAACTTCTGCATTCAGAGGCTCTCATTGATCTTTACTAGGCAGTAGTGTAACTGAGTCCACTCAGTCCTGACGCAAAGCCCTCTAAATATCATTTTAAAAATTAATAAAAAATATCCACAAACAGACTTTGGATCAAGCACAAGTATTTCATTTCCAAGAAGCTCTTAGGTATATTTGTCACGGAGCCAATTTTAAGCACAGTTTAATCTCCTGCTTAAAAGAGAATTTTAAAAGGTACAAATGGGAGTTAGATTCCCCACTTTGCCTCTGTGGATTTTGAAGAAAAATCAAGTCTCTGCCATGTATCATGATTTTTAAAATTAGCAGACCTTGGGGTCCCCCCCTCGCAAGAATCACAAGTTTACCTTTGCTGTCACTTAAGTTTTACACAAAGCTGGGATAATTTGGAACAGAATTCAGCAAAATACAAACTTCCAGCTAAGAATATGTCCTTAAAGCTTTTTTTTTTTTCATTTATTTTATTAAGACTTACACAGATCAGTTGACAAAGCTTAATACTGGGTCCAGGTGTGGCTGCTTATGGAAGTAACAGGCAAGCTGTTCATACCAGTCGCATATTGCTGTCTAAGTCTCACTGCTGAATTTAGTTATTTTACTACTTCATTTTTCTGGTAGAATGAACAATTTCTGTAGCGTTACACATGATCTGAAATCTCTCATCGAGGAGTTCAAGAATCTACTTTTCCTGATAAAAATATCCTTTGGCAAATGTCTCTGGATATGACCCAGAGCCCATCTGAGCTGAATTCATTCATAAGCTATAGAGACCCACTGAAGATGTGAACATTGGCTGTCAGGGGAATACATCATGCAGTGCAATGAAAGAAAGATTATTGCTAGCCTAAAAAGGGCACAGAAAGCTTTACTGAGGGAGAGTACGTGGAACTGACTGAGATGGCCAATCCTTCTATGTTTCTTCTGCACTAGATGGTTGAGGTGATGAATCCAATTATCAAAAACCTCTTTCCCAGAAATAGAATGAGTGCTTTGGTTCAGAGGGAACACAGCACAGTAGGGCCAGGAAGTATTTGTGGAGCCAAGGATTTTATCCGTAGCGGTATTTCCCTTGTGCAGTGACTCTTATTTCTCTGAGAACCCCTAGTTCAGCACCCTTCAGAAGGATTCTGAGTGGAATTAAACCAGTGTTGATCTTGACCCAAAACTAGGTAAAAAGCACTCTCCAGAAGAGGACTCAATTAAACAAACTCACTTTGTAACAATGAATCCATAAAGGTTCCTGCCTGGCAGAAATCTATCAACTCTGAGAAAACATTTTGCTTTTTTCTTCCGTGTTGCAGATTTTTGGTCTACCCTTAACAGTATGGGACAGAGTCCTTAGAGTAATGCACCGCAGATCCAGCGACATCAGCAAAACACTCCTACAGCATCTCAGTCCTGCTCTGGTCTGGCCTCCTGCACACAGGCCAACCACAAGCACAAGCAGCCTCCAAGCCTCTTCTAGCCAGAAGCTGCCTTTAGGTTACATGACAACATCCCTTGTGTCTTACAGGCCCACTGTCCTTCTCTTCCTCACCCAGTTCACCCCAAACACAGGCTAGGAGAAGTACACCAGTTATTCACTTGCCAAGGGAGCTCCAAATAGCATTTGGGCCCAGAATCAGCTCCTACAGAGCAGACTTTTAAAAAAAACAACACCGAAAGCAACCAACCAACCAAAACAAAACCATAAAAAAAGAACAACAAAACCCAAACCAAACAAACCAACATCATTTTATCCCTGGAACCAGGGAGAGGAAATCTACTGGAATAGCCTGTAATTGTCAGCATAGAGAAGAAATGTTGGAGAGGCTGCATGCAACAAGCAGCTTTCCCCTGTCATCTTGCAAGGGCTCCTTGCAAGGCATTGTACTCTTGGGTTCCTCCTGAAGTCTGTCTCAGCAGTTGATGCTCACTTTTCCCCCCATTTCCAACCCCACACTTCTTGAGCATTAAGTGGAACACTTGCAAATTTGCCAAGATCCTACAGTATAGTTGATTACATCTCTCCTAGCCCTATGTTATCAGCCCCCCCACGAAATTCTGTTCACTTGTGTTAGAGAGTAGCATTACTTACACAAAATACACATTCACATGAGTTGCTCATTGAGAAGAGGAAACAAAGCATCAGGAGAAAAGGACAACTATATTGTCACAGATGCATCATGAGATGATGGATTAGGAAAGGAACATGGGCTGGATGCACAGAAAGGGGTAAATTATAAGTATATAGATGATTTACAGAAAAATTAGTGTTTCAAGGCAATTTTCCAGCTGCTATAAACCAGTGTGGTCCCACTGACTTCAACAAAGATAAGCCTGGGGCTACTGAAGCACAGCTACTTCATGGAGAATTCAAAGTGCAAAGACAGAAGGGAGCTGCCAGCTGTAAGCCTTGAAAAAAATGGGCTACTGCCCAGTTGGTGTGGACTGGTACAGCTGCCCTGGCTTCGGGCAGTACAGTACTACATGGTTCGGCCTAAAAGGAATTGTCTCATCCTCCCTACTGCTCCAGCTAGCTAGGTTCAAAAAGCTGTATCTGGTCCTGGTTAGTAGCCTGTTGCCAGAGCCCCAGCTCTGCAGGTTTGATGCACGCCAAGGGGGTGGCTACAGCAGGCACGGTGAACACAGGCAGAGTTGCTACCTGAAGGGTTGACCTCAGGCTTTGCTCTTGGCACTGTATCTACTCGATGGCCCTTTCACCAGTGACTTCCTTCCTCTTCCCTACCAGCTTGGCTTATTTCCCTAATGTGTGCAGGTTTTGCAGTTGTTCCAAAGAGGTGGCAGCGGAGAGGGGTGGCAGCTGAGAACCTCACAGGGAGAAAATGTAACAATAATAGAGCCTATTACTCCTCCACCCCCCTCTTTGTTTTCCCCCGGGGGAAAAAGTAGCCTAGGGTGTCTCCTTCTGGAGGGTGTAGCTCTCCTTTACCTAAAGTTGTGCAGATGGAGCTGCAGTGAGCAGCTCAGCTCCATTGCTGCAGTTAATGCCTTTACTTGCTTTCTTCTGGGACTGCTCTTTGGGTGTCTTTTTTAATTCCCAGGAGAGATGGACCTGCTGCCGTATGGGCTGAGACGTAGCCAGCAAATAGCTCTAGTTGTGCCACACAGGCACCCGCTCTGGGCTGGACGGACCTCCAGCTGCCAAGCACAGCAAGCAAGATGTCTGGGGACTGAGACAGGTCCAGACAACCTGAGCTTCAAGGTGGGTACTTGCTTTCTACCCTCGCTTCCCCACCCCGAGGCAGCACTACTAGGAGAGGGTGCAAGGAAAGGCTGCAGCATTGCCAAGTGCCCGGGTCCGTTCCTCTTACCCTACCCCTGCGCGCATCTTCCCCTCGGCCAGAGGCACCACCGCTGCCAGACTGGC
>VWZY01001631.1:14508-47955 GCA_013399075.1 Chloroceryle aenea | reverse complement strand
CAGACTGGCCCCCAGGAGGGCCGGGGTCGGTAGGGAGAGGAGCACGCTTGCAGCAGAGGTAGGAGGGAGCGCCATGTGCCCGGGAAGAGCGGCCGGAGCCCCGGGGGTGGGGGCTTCTCCCAGAGCCTGACGTAAAAACTAAGNGGGACGGAACGGGACACGAGTCTGACACAAGTCAGAGACAGAAGGCGTAAATAGTAGAGCCGCACGAACTAAAGACTGAAGGGCAAGAGGGGGACTGCCTGGAAGCGTTCACCACAAGTACAGGTAAGAGATTAATGAAAACTGGTGTTTCCTGAGCATCCCCTCAGCTCTTGGCTGCTTAAAAAATAACCCTGAACCTTGCAGAAGAGTACCAGCAAAATGCTGCCTGAGTTTGACTGGACTGTAAGGATTAGTAAGTGATCTCTGCTACTGGCCCTGTCCAAATCCATTCACACCATTCCTTCAATGGCACCCACCCTCATATTAATGTCATTCCAGTTGCTTGCCCAGGGAGGCTCCTTTGCTCACACCTCTGACAAATCCAGAACCCTTTGTCTTACTCAGTTTGGTAACTTAGAAAGTTTCCAAAGAGGCTTGGGGGCAAAACAGAAAGCAAAGCAACCAGTTAGGTTGTTGACAGAAACACGCTTAAAAAACAATAATATTACTTCTTTAACTACCTGTTGGTGTTCTGGGTTTGGTTTTTTTCCTTCCCACGGTCCTATCCAAGATTACTAAGTGGTTTGAAAACTAGAAGCTTGATCAATTTAATGATGTCCCTTGGAAAAGTCTCAGTAAACAAGTAGGTCTGTGCACACTGCATAGCAGATATGCACAGGTGTCTGCTGCCCAGTGGAAAGGCTCTGATGCACCAACAAGTTAGGATGGAGTAGTGACTCACAGGACATCTTCAGTTTTGCTTCTGAGAAAGCAATCAAACCCTGCCTTGTGCAGTAGGGTACAGAACAGTGATGCTTCTGGAGATCTCAGTAGCAGCATGAGAACAACCCCATTACTACCAGCATTGTCAAAAGTGACATCCCACTGGACAGCGCGGTGTGGGAAGTGTGCTGTGCCTCTTTTATTCATTAAATGCAAGGTTCAGATACAAGGCTTGCCAAGCCAATTCTGCTCCTGAGATCCCAACTCAGATTAAAAAGTGACTGTAAGCAGTTGGATGGAAAAGTCTGAGTGCCTCCAAAATGTTCCCAGAACCTGATCAGGTAGCCAAATAGGGGGCTAGGTAAGAACATCACTAGAAGCATGTACTTGCAATGGAATGGGAACAGAGAGGTGGTAGATACCCCCTCCCTGGAAATACTGAAGGTGAGGCTAGACATGGCCCTAACCAACCTGATCTGTTTAAAGATGTCCCTGCTCACTGCAAGTGAGGTGGACTAGATGACCACTTTAATGGGACTTTAATGTCCCTTCCCACCCAACTTCTGTAAGTATGTATACATGCTGTACAATACAGCTGCTATGCTGTGGCTTTGCTATGCCCTCTTTGCAGAGCTGTTCTGCATTTTAGCAGATAAAACACTCCCATTCAATGGATGATTTTGCAACCTACTGTTAAATCCTTAGGACATACTTTGAACAGTTTTCCACCTGCTGTCTACAGATTGCTGCGAATCTGCAGACTCATAAAATTGAGGAAAGCAAGACTGGCTAAAGGCTTAAATTCTCTTTAAAAAGAATGTATATTTACTGAAAAAGGTGAAGGATCTGTAAATCAAGAAAGGCCAAAACCTTTCAATATCAAGTTCCAGATAAGAAAGTTCATCTTATGGATTTGAGGATGATTAACAAATTTTAACACACTTCTGCTGCACAGAGTAATGCAACTCCACTGGTATTTATAGTCATACATGTAACAAAACTGCGCGGATCTTTAGAGCAGAGAAGCAATTATCAACATCTGAAGTGTGTTCTATATCATGTAAGGTGCTGGGACTCTACTCCTTCATCTAACATTGAGAACCTTTTCAGCTTCTTTTGGTTTTGTCACATTTCAGTTACACAATGGACCTTGGGAGCAGAAGAATCCATTTCAGCATGAGACTCACCAGCACTCTGCTAATTATGGGAGCTTTCTGTGTGACACCTTTCCTCTGCCACAGCCAAATTGATCCGCTAGCTCTTGGGCGAGCAGACCCCCAGTGTTGGGAATCCTCCTCAGCTGTCTTACTGGAGATGAGGAAGCCTCGCATTTCTGACTCTGTCAGTGGCTTTTGGGACTTTATGATCTTCCTGAAATCATCAGAGAACTTGAAACATGGGGCTCTATTCTGGGACCTGGCTCAACTCTTCTGGGATATCTATGTGGACTGTGTGCTCTCCAGAACCCATGGCCTAGGGAGAAGGCAGCTAGCAGAAGCTGAACAGAAGATCACTATGCTACATTCTCAATTCACAAGGAGAAACCAAGGTTACTACTCCCTTAATACACATCTTATGGGCAATAACTAGAGTCTAGTAGGAAAGAAAAAAAGACTCAGGCTTATTGTGCTATGTGATAATAGTACAAAACCAGAAGAGAGTGCTGCAGAACTACCTCCCACTCTCTGCAGCACAGAGCTGTTTCTGGTCACAATGATATCAGTAAAAATTTGACCTCCAGATAAAAGCTGTCATTGGAATCAGGTTAAGGTTCAATTTAGTGGTGGAGGAGGGGCAGAAGAAAGTGAAACATAGGAGGATTCAAAGAAAGAAGGCAGCTCAGTGACTGAACTTACAAAGATATTTTTCCACACCAGCATTTTTAGCACTGTTGGGCCATGGACAGGCTTTTTCCCCAGTCTTTCAGCAGAAGACTAAGGATACATTAACTTGCCATCTAGTAGTTAACCACTAGGTATTTCCTTCTTCCATACTGGTAACTTGCCCAACACACAATGGAAGCAGAGCTACAACTCGGATGCGCACAGGCTTTCAGGCTAGCTAGGACACTAATGCTGCAATTCCTAATCTCCAGGTTCCCAGCCCCACAGCTGAATCCTCAGGCTTAAAGTAAATGTCTCCGTATGCAGTAAGGTGCTACCTGGCACCTCATGGCAGGATCTGCAAAAGGTAGCATGTCAGTTAGCCTCCTCACTCCCACAAGGAAGATACAGCATAGTTTTTCCTAATTCACATTCCATTTCAAGGCATCATTTCCGATTCTGCTGCTGACAGATGCACCTGTCCCTGGAGAAAGTCCACTTTCAGAAAGGGGCAGGTGCTATAATTTGATGGAGGGGTTGAAGTGCTGCTGCCATCACCAACAGTGCAGTGCATTAGGCCTACAGGCAGAAGGCAGAACTGCCTTTCCACTTGAATGGATTGAAACCCTTATCTCCAGTTCCTAGATCAGTGTCTTAGTTATTAAGATGTTTGGGGGGGAATGTCCATGGAATAATGAAGAACCTTTCTGAGCAGTTACCCATTACAGTGTCTATAAAAAAGGGACTTGAACTCAGCATTCTTCCACCACAGGGATACTATGCCACTGGACAGAGCAGCTCTTGCCCACAAACCTTAAAATGTTTTGTGTATTGAAAGACAGGATTTGAGATAGGAAGATCGAGAGGTCCTTACTACTATTACCTACAGAGAGCCATTAAGCTAGGAGATAGGAGTTTGGTTTGAATTAGTCACCTCAGACTGAAGAATTCCTCACACATGTCAGTCCAGTTTCTAAACCATGAGCCAACCAACCACTGCCAGCATTTTGAAAGCAAGGAGTGGATCGTATCCTGCTCTGCAAAGAATCTGAGACATAACAGCTCTGAGAAGATCTTTACTGTGTCGCGATATGCTGGCAGCAGGCAGCACAGAATGCCCTTCTTGTTCCCAAGTGGTCTCAGACATCTCAAAAGCAACAAATTGCTCAGTCTTGAGCAGACTGATGCACTTTTGTGTGCAGAATGCAGCTTTAGACACTTGAACCAGTAGTCATATAGAAAACTGAGATGCCCACCAGGCTAAAGCACCAGATAAATTTTTGTTTTCAGGACTGAAGCTTTTAATATCACCATTGGAATTCCCCCTCAGCCTTTTGGTCACATCTGGCTCTTCATGTTTATATCACACTGATTTTCCTAAACAAAAAGCTTTTTTCCAGTCAAGATTAAATTTAACAGTTTGTTATATTATTTTGAAAAAAAATTTACAGGTTTTGTGATTAATCCCGACTTCTGTTTGCCCCCATCCAAAGAGACTTGAAGCACCACTAAGTATTCATACTTTAAGACAAACAACAATTCCTCCCCTTTCCTATTCTTTTACCTTTTTTATTTTGTGAATTGTAATCAGTCAATCTAGTTTCTCTGTACAATTGATTAACATCACTCAGTAGCAGGCAGCTTACAGCAGTAACGAGAGTTTTATTTTTTGGAAGAGCTATCTAACCTCTCATCCAAGTCTCCCAGCTTTTTAACAAAGCCAACTGTTTTAATCTTTATTGATCCTACTGCCTTGCTTCATCAGTGAAAGCAGAAGTCAGTTGTTAGTAACTGCAGATAGAAATCGCGTTTTAGCAAGTGATGAGGAATAGAATTACTGCTGCTTATGCATAAAGAGATGTACAAGCCTGTTTTTCTAGCTCAAAGAGCAGCACTAACAGCATTTCAATGACCTTGGGTACTTGAAGTCTACATGGGCAGGTACATATGGCTTTCAGCAGACATTCTAGAAGTCAAACAATAAAGCCAGATTTTTTGCTTTATACTGTTACTTTTGCAACTGTTGATAACATCTTTATTGTCCCATACTAAAGTGTTTTAATCTTATTCCTCTTAAATAGTCACAATTTCAATTTGGTTGTGGGGTTTCTTTTTTTAATTGTGAACAGGATCATAAGTCAGGAGCAATTTGTAAGCAGCACTCGGTGGAGTTCCTTAAACATAACTGAATGGGAAAAACAAGACCGAGATCTGGAATTAGCACAGAAATGTTGATGTTAAGGTGTTACTATTCCAGTGTCAGTATTTCAGAACTGACGACTAAATCCCATGAGATCATTGTGAAAATTGAGCATCAGGAACAGATCATTTCTGGGACAAAACCAAAAAAAGCCTTCCAAGAAAAAAAAAATAGAAAAGCCTTAGTGAAGTCCTCATTAAGGGGACTCTAGTAGTGCTACGAAGTACTGAACAGAACTTCTTCATCACATTTAAGAAGCACTTGCACAGTCCCCCATACTTTGTCCTCCTGGGAAACAAGCCTGAGTGTGCACCAAGACAGTGGTAGGAGCAGCCCAGGTCCAGACTTACAGGTTCAAACACTTTTTTGAACCGATCTAATCCAGCCAGGCTCCTGACTGTAATTACCAAGCAGTCTGAAGATACTTTTCAAGCTCCACACGATCCATGAAAAGCACAACAAAATCAGAACAGCCGTAGATGAGTTATCTGACAAACTGCCTCCATCCAGCTAACATTCTACAGCAGCATTTCAAACTGCCTACATACCCTGAAGAGAAGCACGAGTCAGCTTTAAAAGGAGAGTCATTTGCGGTTACCTGACCAAGGTATTGTTAGGGATTCATTCCCCTCCCCTAACAAAACCCAAATACCATGAAAAAATCAGGTTTCACAAAGACATTTCCAATATATTGTAACACCAGAGTTAGTTATGTTAGAGTTGGTAACAACTCTTAATGAGCCACAGTAAGACCTAACAACAAGGAAAACATAACTTTTGTACTCACAGTAAGTCTTCCTGAAGAACAGTTGCACAAGATGACCCTCCTCAAGAAGCCACATAGTCCAACCCTAGTAGAAACACTGACAAATGCCAACATCAAACCCTCTCTATCTCTTCTTTTATCCCTTTCCTCCTCACCCAGAAGTCCCCCTGCTACCTCAGCAGTCTGAGTGGCCATAGCTGTGCACAGCTCCCTCCAGGTGCAGGTAACTGGGCTCAGGTTTTTTGGGCTGGGATCAGCCCTTGCACCTGGCCCATGATAAACACAACTTGCTGTTCTAATTCTGCTGGGCTGCAGGGTGCCAGGGAGGGTAGTAGGGCAAAGACTGCTGTATTATGTGATTGAGGTCTGTTAAATAAACAGATACTGTGTTAACCGGTTACTTTTTCAGAGGACAAATACGTTTAAAATAAATAAAGCAAATCTGCTGGCTTTTGGAGATGACTGCAAAGAAAATGCCACATAGTTCCTCAAGGAAATGACAAGTGGGCTACTAAAGAGTCTGAGATCTCATCTGCTCTGCAGGGAGGTTGATGACAAGCCAGTGGGTGAGTCAGTAAGACCGTGTGCAGACTTCAGTGCTTTGCCTCTGCTAATTACAAGTAGAAGAGTTTTATAGGGATATGAAGGAAAAGGTCCACGCTAGCGGAAAAGATCAAAGTAAATTGTCACTGAAAGGCAACTTGCTAAATCGAGGGATACAGATACTGCTAAAACAAGAAGTTTGAGAGCAATGTTGATAGAATGGGCACCAGCAGCAGCTGAAGAAAGAGAAAACATGGATGTGGGTAACTGAGTATTCAGCTGTTCTTTGCTGTTTTGAAATTGAATACTTATATGCATTTTCATGTCACTTTTCAGGGATATTTCCTCATATTCAGAAGTCACCAGCTCTGAAGAAGAAAGACTCATTTGAAGATTTAAGTATCCACATACATAAATCTACATTACTTGGAAGAATCATTGGAGGGCTAGGGAAAAAGAGGAAATGACACATGTAATCCAAGATCTTGATTTGTAGGTATTTTTTAACTACTTCTCTTTAACTTTTACATTTTAATCCTCATTGATGTCAAGTTACATGGTGGAAGAAGGCCTATAACTATGAGCAACTCTGATTAACTTGGACTTGTGAGGTTTTTTTAATTGCCTAGGAGTTAAATCTCCTTAATAAACTGCATGATTTATAAGCAGTTGCCTACTTTAATGTGTGTATGTTAGGCTTTTTGTAATGTATATGACCTATTCAAACTATTGTCTTTTGGGTGCCAAAAGAGGGAAAAACTGATCCTTCAGTAAGACATAGACAAGCAGAGAAGGAAGTTGCCAAAAACCTCCACTAGCTCCAAGATAGGATTAGAGTTAAGATGGTTGTGTCTTATTGTTTGCGTAGCTGTACACTTTTACAAAGCAACCACTGCTGAAAGATGTCATCTTACTAAAGTAGTACATCTTTTTATATTAAAAATACCTTCCAAAAATGTGTTGTTTTTCAGCAAAAGGGTTCATTTACCAGCTCCTCTGTTTGCTTGCATATGTCTTTACAGTATTTTCCCTAAATTTTTAGTTATTAAAAACACCATTTAAAATGTTACACTTTCTCACTTAAAGTGTTTAATCGAAAGAATTCTCATACATAACTTGGATTTGCTTCTTTTTTAGTTTAAGTTCCTTGAAGACAAATTAATTTTCTCTGACCATTATTGATAACTTTAACAGGCAATTTGATATTGAACTAAAGCAACGTAACTTTGGGTAGGTAAAATTTGATGCTTTGATGGAATAGATATTTCTATTACCTAGCTGGCTGAATGCAAGTACAAAATTCACCTCTCTAGGGCAACTACATTTAGTTTCTCATTCATTTTCTTTCCTTGAGCATGTGGCAATATTTGGTTGCTTCTGTAAAAAAAGAAAAATCCCCAAAGAAAAACTCATTTGCTGGGTGTTAATCAATGTGCAGAAATAGGTTCAAGCAGCAAAATGTGTCAGTAAAATCTCAAAATGGTTACTGGGTCTGAACGAAAGAAAGCTTAAACACACTCCCACTGGGTGAAATCCTGATCTTAGGGGAGCAGACAGAAAACTCTGAGGGAGCTGTCAGCTTCAATGGCACCAAATTTGTGCTTAAAGTTAAGCACGCAAAAAAACCTTTAAATGTTCAAGAGAGAAGGGAACACTAAAGCAGGATGTGTGCGGGAAGACACAGTTTAGTGTACTCAGCAACACCTCAGCTGCCTCTGCTTACGGTGAGCGTTCTTTGCTACGGTGTGAGAGGGAGACAAGAGCATTGTTACAACAGATCTCCTCGCTCCTGTACTACTGTTGTTAATTACCTAAATCATATTAATATATCTAAAAGCCCCATTGTGCACAACTTTGTATTAACATAAGACACAGAGTCTTCACCCACAGCCCCTACACCTATCAAGACCAGCAACTGACAGTGTGTTAAGGGCTGGATGCCTTAGCCATGTAAGATTGCTATTGTATCGAGCAGATGTTGCCTGTTCCCCTATGCTCTCAAGCACTGGAAAATGTAAAACCAGGTAGATTATATCTGAAGAAGTCCTGTTTATCTTAGGTGCTCTTCCACAGGGCCCTTTGGCAAGAGGCTCGTGCTTCCATTTTAGATACATCCTGCCTGTAAAAATGGGATCCCCTAGGAAAGGGCTGCTGGCAGTTTTGTCCTTCCCTCAGACAGCAACAGAAATGGTGACATACCACTATGGGCCAAGCTGATGATTAGTTTAAACAAATTTGCAATGCTTTTCTGCTTCAGCAACCTTCTTAATTAACAGGCTATAGCATCATTTAGCCTTTTAGGAAATGGGCAGGAAAAGATTAGTATGTGGAGGAAAGGCTGAGAAAACAGGTGAATCTCTAGAGTAAGTCACACCATGGAAAACATTTGGAAACTGCTGAATGCAAGGAGACAATCTGTGTTATTAATTGTGATGAAATAAAAAAAGGGGATGCAATTAATTACACGTAAACCTGCGAGTGATAAAGTTCCTAAGGGAACTCCTCTCTCTAAAGGTCTCAGAGTTCAATTCTATTTTACAGCTAAGGTCTTGCTTGCTTTCATCTAGGTCTTAACAATTTGGCATGAAAATACAAGAAGACGATGCCAATGTTTGTTATTGATTCACTCATTATAAATTGGGCTATTCAAGGGTGGCTGTGATATGAAAAAAAAACCCAAACAAATCATAATAAGAAATGAAGAGAGACTGTAGTATGATGGATCAAAGCAATGTTCCTTTAGTGCAATAGCTTCTTTTCTCTTCAAATCCCAGCCTGTTTTCCTGCTGATGACTAACGGATGCTTTGTAATCAGCTTCAGCAAGTACAGTTTGTTACCTTAGCAAATCATCTATATCTGTTTACAAACTTATATGGTTACTTACATGCATGTGTGGGTGCAGGCTTGATAAGTATTTTTAATACTCTGGAAGTTTTAGATACGTTCCATCAAATACAAAGTACTAGTAACCAAGGAAAAACTTACTTTTCTTACCTTTTAGATGCTTCAGGTAAAATTACATTCTTATTAGACATTCTATAGTAATATATAAGTTCATCAATCATAAAAAGGCTCTTCTGAAGCAATCTAATTTAAATGCTCAAAGCATCTTTTAAATATGAATTCAGTAGTTTGGAAAATTATGAATAGGTAAGTATCGAGAAGTCTGACCATTCATAACTTATTTTTTTCTGTAGTCAAAGAAACAATGATGTGATAGAAAATACATCACTTAAACCAGTTGACTCAAGCCAACTCTTGTATAAAAAATAAATGTTCCCGAAACACAAGCCATTACTGATGATATAGGAGTAAGAAGGGAGGACAGGGCAGGACGGTTATGAAAGCCAGTGTAACATTAAAGACATGCTGATTTTTATCAATTGGGCCAACACCTACTGCACAGGAGCTGGCAACCACCAATAGAAAAGGAGTATCATTTTGTAACACCATTTATGGTTCCTAGCGAAGTCAGTAAAAGCAGAAATCTGGGTTATTACCATGCAACATCTGAGACACTTTAACAAGTCTCATGAGGCATTAGTTACCTTCAATAGTTCAGTGGAGCTGTATGGTGAATGGTGGTTTCCATCATTTACAAGCTGGTGAAGTTATTTGGTCGATGAGGTCAGAAAAGGATCTACAAATATGTTCAGCTGCAGAGGAGAACTCCTGCTGCAAAGCAGACTGTTGAGCTGAAAAGTACAACAAGTACAACAGACTGTAAGTCTTTCAGAGCCTTTGGATGCTGCCAGAGCCTTGAAGAACTCTTTATAAATCTTTAATTTATGATAACTCTGTAGAAATAGCAGATTTTTTTTCTGTCACTTTCCTCATTATCATAAAGCTGGGCAGTCTGAGTGTTGAACAAAGCTCTGCCATGTGAAACCATTGATTACAAAGGGATTTTGTACTGCTGGAAGTCTTCTTAGCCTAGAGTCATTGTTACACTGTCACAGGACTGGCAAGGAAAAAGATCTCCAGTGAACCTCGCCTGTATGTTTGCTCTTAATTGACTGCTGAGACTGATTTCCTCTCATCCTGTTTGAAATCATTCCAACATTAGGGGCTATATTCCACCTTAGAGCAGTATGTTCTATCTTACAGTATAGAGCTCGAGTACTTCTACAGTGGCAAAGGCAAGATTCTGATTTCTTCTGAGGGTTAAATGATTATGAACAATATTACAGAGTAAACTGGATGAATGTGAAAAGACAGTGTCGAGATATCTGAGAGAACTTATACCTGGTTGGGCTTGGAGGGACAATACATCCTTCAGTTTCATCACTAGCTGCTGCAGTTCCATTTTGTCACTGATTTCACTGATTTCCTTCTCATGAGGTGGTGTCTGCACTGTAGTGGAAGGAAGAACTGTCTTCCTCATGATGCCACCGAGCGAGTTTTCTGTCAGTTCAGCCAGATATGTTTGATTCTCTTTTGCTTTTTTAGACTGTTTCATAGAAGGTCCATTGCTCTGCAGCGACACTGACTCCAGTGGGTCTTCTGAGAACATAAAGTCTACTTTATGAACCTCAGGTGTCTGTAAAGGCTGCATTCTATTTGCAGAGTGGGGGAATTCAAAGATTTCCAATCTGCACACATTCTGGAATTGGGCATTATTTGGGCAGGATTTAATCCACTCTGCATTCTCCCTTCCAGCAGGAGATGAGGTTTTCTTGCCATTGTATTCTGACAGTGTGCAAAACGATGCTGTGATGACTGTAACACTGTCTACAATAGACAAAACACAGGAACTACCTTGTGAAAATAATTGATATTTTGGTTTGTTGGTAGCACAAAAATAGGTAGGAAAATAATTTGGGGTCAGAATAATTTTTTTTTTTTCAATTTTTGGTGAACTAAACCAATTCCTTTCTCAAATAACGTATTTTCCTGCAATAAAATAAAACTTTGTGTTTGAGTTTGGACAAATATATGTGGGCATTTTTTCCACAAGTCCAACCTGAAGACATTTTATGTTTTAATGCCATTGAAAAGTGTGAATTATAATCCAAGAGTAAATAATAATTCCAATACTCAATTTACATTAAAATTGTTCAAAAATAATTAAGCTAAGGGAAGAAATATGTGTACATTAAACACATATCAAACTCCTCACACGTGTTAACATCTGAAATTTCAAAACTAGGCTGGATGTCAGTGCCACAATTATACTTGGAATTCTCTAGACAGAACTATGATGGTAGATCCCATCCACTGCTGAGTGTGATGTAATTGGGATGCACTGAGCTGATTGTGCATGCACTAGACTTTAAATACTTTAAATGAACAAGTGCCAGTAAAACCTAAAAAAGAAATATTTTCTGGAATAGGTCTGTATTACATGCCAGCACAAGAAAGCAAGTAGAAATTACAAATGAGTATTTTTATTTATTCAGTATCAACACAGGATTCTTCTCTAATAAAAAGAAGTATCTAACACTTCTGTTGGAAACCATTATCTCATTCTTACTGGAATAGCCTCTCATTATTTTCATTGTAATGGTATTTAAATATCCCAGACATGGATATCTGTGCTAGATGCTAAATATATACAGAATGACAAGAAAATCCCTGCTGCAAAGAGCCTATCTGCTTTCTCTGAAGCCAAGAACACAAGATAACTGAGCAGATAAGCAGAAGGTTCACAAATAGCATAGAGAGTGCTGGTCTGCAGAAAAAGGAGTAGTTAGTGTTCAGCAATTGCCCATAGCTGTGATGATTCTCAGTGTATTTATCACTATACCTTTATTTCTTGCTTCATTTGCTGCAGCTTCATTTGCGGGTTTTCATGGCTTGCTCTCAGGCTTTGAAGCTTTGCCTCTATTTTGCAGCTTTTTTCTTCCAGGTGGTAATGAAGAAACTGCATTTCATCCTTCCACTTTTTTAACTGCTTCTTCATGTACCTGTCAGGGACATAGGAAGGTGGGAATTTTGCTAGATCACACACAGTGATCACACAGTCATGGAAAAGAGCAGACACTGTAGCACAAATTTTCTCCTTTGTCAGTTCAGGTTTTTTTTGTCAGCTTTGGGGTTAGAGGACAGTATTTCAGGAACTGGACTGTACCCATGGAATTCCAAGAACAGGAGTGTTCTGGGTGAGGAAAGATGCAAGCTGAGTGGAACTATGGCCAGGACTGAGCTTTGCATCTTGAGCTTTTAGCTCTCCCACAAGGGTGACCACAACAGGAGACGCATTATAGCAGTCCTCCTATCTGGAAGCAAACCACTTATGGCATCTCCCTGACCTGCGAGGATTCCCACTGTTCCCCCCTGGGTAACAGAGGAGTATGAGCAGCTTCTACTCCTTTCATTGAGTTCCTTCTTTCTGCTGGTATTCTGTGCAGGGTTTTTTTATGATACCAATGGTTTCTACACAGGCACTTGTCCTTGAAAAGATACTGTGATTTTTGCAATGAGAAAAGCCACCCTCCTACGCACACCAGAGATTTAGAAATCACCCACTCAGAGCACAGTATTACAGAAGTACCACCCATCTCTGTTCTGGAGTTGAGATATCTCTAAGAAGTTAGGGTAGAAATTCAGACTTGTCTTCTCCACAGCTGGGGTGGAGAGAGACAGAAAAGCTTGTTAGCACTAGAGTAATAAAACAACTTTGTAATACCATGCAAAAAAATCTCCCTTGCTTAGTTACATCCAGAAGTACATCTTACTCACTTTCTTTTGTGTACAGACAAGAGACCCGTCAGTTTCACTGGAATTATACAAGATTTGTCTGAATGGGACAGCACGTCAGACCACTTAAAATTAAACATTACAGTGGTCCCTTATAACAGCAAGTAATGAGTCTTTACTGTAAAATGCTGACAACCTTCAACTGACTCAGAACCCAGTTCTGTGAACAGGAACATAAATGCTGGAAGTTGATCCACAAATATGAACTAAGAGCTTCTTGTGAGTAATGTGATTCATTCACCCCATTATATGATAAGCTCTGGGTATTTCAGGAGCAGGTTTCTCAGATATCCTCTCAACTATTGCCAATCTAAGTTAAGATGAAGACCTTTGCCATATCTGTTTATTTTCCCGTGTGAGAACTGCCCTTACTAGAATGAAACAAAAGAGTAATGGAGGGAACTAAGCATACTGAAGGAAAGAGTAGATTCGGGATCAAATTCTGCACCTCACTATAATTCCATTGTTTTCAGTGATTATGTGTGCAGCACATTTATATATAAACTACAAAAATCAAGGAGTGGAAAGTGAAAGAAATAGGTAAGCATGGTTGCCCATACACAAACATCCTGTCCCCTGACAAACTACCCAAGAAATTTGTAGTTTAGGAATTAATATTTTATTCATGTCAAAGGTTTGACTATCAGAAGGGACTTTGTGATAATCTAAGTAATGGAATTTTTACCATTAGTTACTGTATCTCTATTTGATTTACAGTGTAGAAAGATATCCTACTTTGATTGAAAAACAAAACACAGATTATGGAATTTGTTTTGATTAAGCCTTAGAGAAAAATTTGAAAAATTATTCTATCCTGGTATTTTTATATGAATTTTTTTCCCCTTAAAAATGACTTTCAGAAATAAAAACTAACAATTGCAGAAATGCCAATGAAAGCAAATACAAATATTTTGCTTTGCCATAAATTGTTTTTCCAGTGATCTCCATTTACAGTTTTCATTGCTGAGTTTTAATCATTCATCTCCATTTGATAGGATTTTCTTATTTTTAAATCTTAAAATCTCTCTTCAGTGGAGAAGTGTTGCCCACCAGTCTTCAGCCATTGTGTTACTGCATTTACCTACCTGTTTTCTTTGTGAATGCTTTTGATGGATTTGTGAATTTTTAACACATCTGCTTCAGAAGAGGCCATTGCCTATAATGAAAAAAGATCAAAGTATCTATTCACAATTTTATCAGCAATTACATTTCATTTTCGATGCCAATTTTGCTATAAAAGGGCACAGTGAATTTGGGATTTGGTCTGTTTTACAAATTTACAAGTTAACTTTTTATTTAACCAATTCCAATCAACTGATGCATTAAAGTATTTCTAA
Source organism: Chloroceryle aenea (assembly GCA_013399075.1). NCBI lineage: Eukaryota > Metazoa > Chordata > Aves > Coraciiformes > Cerylidae > Chloroceryle > Chloroceryle aenea. The sequence continues at coordinate 33,719 of VWZY01001631.1, read as the reverse complement.
TAGCTATTAGAATGGACTGGAAAATTTCCTTGATAGAATGAATTCTTTGTCCTATGACAAATTCTAAGTGTATGAGAATTTGAGTTGTTTTAAATTAGAACAAAAACCTAATTCCCTGGAATTTCTGGAAGATGGAATAGTCTGATTTGGGAACAGTCTCCTACAAGGTGCACAGCTGTTTTAGGACAAGGAGATGGAGGGAAAGACTGGATGTAGAAGAAAGAATAGAAAACCCTGTTCTTTGCATGGAAGTAGCAGCCACTGGGCCATGCAGGCAACAGTAGCCCAGAAATCAGGGAGACAAACACTTTCCAGGCAAGCTGCTTTAGAGGCATGGTATAAGCTGGGCTGGAATCAGGGCTGCCAGGAAATCGTGAGACTAAGAGCTGGGTACCCAGGACCTCCAACCTCATGGATGGATACTATTAAAAGCTACCACTGGATTTACAGTCTGCATCTTTTTAAGGTACATTGAAATAATCTGCACTATAAGATGTTGGAAATCAGTACAAAACTGTTCAAAAAGGATTCTCAGCCCAGATAGAAAATAAAATAAGAGAGTAATGCATGTGTCAGAATCCTACTACAGGGATGCAAGTCCTGTCTTGCTGTCTTGTCAAATGACAAATGGCAGCCATCAAAATTATATGTCTGCCCACATCTTCTCCTGCAGAGATGTGCTGGCTGACACTATAACTTGAGCTGGGCAGCAGAATCCTAAAAGACAAGTCTTCCAAAGGGTAGTCCAGGAGCCAAAGGAGTGACCTGACATGCGCAGGCTAGTTTTCAGTTACTGCACCCTCGGCCTCTGGGAAGAAAAGATGAGTGAATGACATATATTGATTTGAACACAACCCAATGTTCCCTGTATTCAGAGTATGTGCAGAGCTATCAAGCTCTCAAATAAATATAGAAATAAAAAACTACTATGTACTTATTTTTATCTGCACTGTCCTACCCAGTCCTCTAGCATTGTTTCTATACAGGGAACCTGGAAATAGAGTAGTGGAGAGCTTTTATGCATGAGCTTTTTTATTTGGAGTGGACACTACTTTGGGTTTATCCTTAAGAAGGGCCCATTCTGTCCTCCTGCTATTGCCATGGTGATAAAAATGGCTTGAACCTAATAAGAATTAAGATGTTCTTAACTGACATTTGCTTGCCGTAGGAAGACGTGATGGCATTTTCTACTGTCAGAATAGAGAGAGGACTGGTCTTAGATAGCCTTTAATGTACTATTCTAAGACCAAAAAAAAAGAAAAGAAGTAACAGAGAAAGTATTCTTACAAATGCTTCTGGAAGTAATGGAAGTCCAAGGAGTTAGTCACTAATCTTGGGAGGGTATCAAATTCAAGCTTCACTAAGTTTTCAGATTCCACATTTTTTCCATAAGTGAGAAATTAACAGAAAGGTGAAGCTGCCTGTTACATTCCTTTTTCACCAGTAATTAGAAAGCAACTATGTATTTAATTTGGTATGTCTTTTTCACAGCTTTAGCACTACTACAGCTTCATGTTTTTCTCACCTGAGCTTTTGTCTTGCCTTGCTCTGGTGCCTTGCTGTTACTCTCATTCTCTTCATTACAGTTCTCTTTTTCAGATATGAACTTGGGTAACTCCAGGACAGGTCTGCCCCTAGGGGACAGGTTTCCAGGGCCAGCTAGTGGTGAAGCACTGTGTTCTGCAGGGGGACTGTAGGCCAACAGAGAAATAACGAGTAGAGAAAGGATCAAGCCTTATACGGCTTTGGTACCCAGATAGATCAAAATAAAACTAATGCACTGTAAGCAGACAGACAGCTGTGCTATTGACTAAGCAAGAAATATGTTTATCTATGCCTGCTGGCATATTTTGACTGAAAGAATGAAATTCCTTAAAAGAAATTCTACTCTTTCAACAGAATCTCAGCGACAGGTTCTTCTTTCCACCCATTTAGCATCAGTGCAATTTTTGGCTTCTCTTTTTTGCTTCCTTTAACCAAGAGCTAATATATTGGGAAATTCAACTACAGCAAGATAGCAAAGGGCCAGATATCCCGTTCATTCCATTCCATGCTAGGAAAAGCCCACAGTAACACCTGTAATGGTATCCCCAAATTCTCCTTTCTCTCATAGCTACCTAAGTGTAAGGTAAGCAAAACCCCACAGAATCACAGAGAAATCTTGATCGCTCACAGAAGGATTAAATTGCATCCAAAATGAAGAAATATTTTTTGTTGCTGAATACAAGTTTCCATCAGCAATGGAAAATGTTTTACATTTCACTGCAATCTAAAAAACAAACACTGAATGAATATGATCTGTGGGAATCACTGTAACTATCACTCTTTGCTGATTGTATATTAAAAAGTGGTTTATAATAGCAAGTTACCTACCTAGCAGTGTAGCACAATGAAGTCTTATAAACAGATTTTTCTCCTCCTTTGTGCAAGGATAAAATTAATTATTTTACATAGAGTGACCATTTTTTCTATATTTCAGTCACAGTGAGACTTCATTTGGAGAACACATTGTGATGCAAGAGAGATGCTAGGTCTTTATGCAACTGGGAAGGAATCTCACCCTTCATATCTTTGTACTGAACAGGAGAACACAAAGAAAACACACAGCACGACTCCTAGTCATTTCTCAACATGCTTACAACATTCCACAAGGTGTCAGCAGAGTAAGGAAAAACAGTGTGGTATTCCAAATCCCCACTCGGCAACTCACTTCCTGATAAAGACAGTGTGAAAACTTACCCAGCTAAAGGACAACATCTGCTAAGAGTGGAAGGTATGGGAAAAGGGGCTTACTACTGATTCTATGTCCCACATAAAGGAGCAAAAATTATTATCTGTCATAGCATATCTGAGTAGCTCATCTTTTTTTATTTTATTTTTACTTTGTCTAGATTTTGGCCTCAAAAGTAGTATCTACAGGTTTAGTGTTAAAGCTGGGCTTCACAAAGAAAACCCGTGTTCAGTGATCCAATTGCAATATTGCAGCAAAAATGTGGGAAAGGTCAATGTCAGACAGTATAGGAGAGGAAGGGGACTAATTTTAAACCAAAACTGATTCCACTCACTCAGACTTACTCAGTCACAAGCACTGACGTAAATGTGTCTAAGGAGTTTTTCTAACATTCACAAACCAAGGTGTATGTATACACACGATATGGCCACAATGACTTATGGTGACAGGGAGGACAAGAGATGCCAGAGAAAGCTAATTAATGAGTAATAAATATGCTGAATTATTAAAGATAAAACTTCTTTGATCTTTGTTTCAAAGCAATTTTTTCTTATGGTCAGAGTGCAATATTTCTAAATTGAGGGGTCTTTACTAAGCATCTCCCAGCTGCTGACAAACAGTGTTGCTATAGAGACTGAAAATGAAGTGGAAGCTGGCACAATGCAGAAAGCACAGGGTGCTGTAACAAACAGTTGGTGCAGCTACACAAAGAGGAAAAATAGTAAGTCCTAGTGGTAACATCCTAGAATAAGAATTGTTCAGACCAACCAGAAAGCTTAGACATTCTTCAGTACACCTAAATGCCAGGATTTATGGAGAATATCTGTAACATTTGGAAGACAGATACATTTATATTAAACCCCTTTTTCATAAATTTCTGAGCAGTTACTCTAACATGCAGGTAGTAGGATTCACCAATGCTATGAATATCATGTGTACACAGCATTACTCAGAAACTCATAAGAAAACTCCTACCAGAAAGTCTGCTTACATATTGAAGAAACAGTTCCTTTCTTTCTCATTAACAGCTATGCACTGTTCATGCTTGAATTACAGTCTGTTTGAACTACTATTTTCACAGGTAGAATAAAAGAATTTAAAAAGTAAAAGACCACCAAATCAAATTCCATACAGAAAAAAAACCACAATTTTAAACACGACTTAAAGAAGCTAAGTTTTCCTCTCTTGTTTTGGAGAAAGAGCTATGGAACAAACTAGGTAGTTACTCTCCTGAGACATCTGCCTCCAGATGCTCCTCAGTGACTCCACCAAGTGGAGTAGTCTGAAGAAATAAATTGTTTAATGTAAATGAAAATCTAGACTCATTAAAGTCAGTAGGAATTTTGCTTTTGTCTCCAGATTAAGAACGTTATAATCACACTGTATTTGAAATATTTTTCCGCCTACAGATTCCCAGATATCTGAGGAGGAAGTTACTGTAAAAGCTATGCCTATGTTCAGTATTTCTTTGTAGTTTGCTCTTTTGACCAATGGAAACACTGTTTTAATATGGGAATTTTCAGCGTTTTCTCCTCCAGACAATTCTGGTTAAAGTGAACCAGCAGGCAAGGTTTCCATCTCTGTAAAATAAGCAAAAAGAGTACATAATTTTGACAATCTCCTAAAACACTTACACATGAAAAAAAGATAAGCAGGGCACTTTGGTAATACAGCACCTGACACCAATGTCAGAAGAGCAGGCCAAAACTAAGCAGTTAGTTTCTAGCAGTGGAAAGGCCCTCTGCTTAGTGTTTAAAGCAGCCAAGAGAGGAATGGGACAGCTCTACAGAAAAGCAGTGCCATTCAAGTAGAGAGCAGACAGGAAGGACACTCCTATCTAACCAGGAATCTCCTGTCTGGGTTAATCATGGTCCTGATTAGTGGAATCATGAAATTCTGCATTTATCAAGAAAATCTTATTGTGTCTGTATTCCTTTCCTGAGAAACAGGCATGGATAATCATAAGTCTTATGTGCTCACTAAAGGCATCAAGCTGAACATCAAGCAGTTTCTCCATTCTTCAGCCTGGCCTAATGCAGAAGAAAGTTCATAGTATGGTAAATGCTGATACAAAAGTACTAGAAAGAATTTGAAGGAAGGGAGAAAGAAATCTGACCAGGTCCTGTATAGAAAGAAATGGCTAGAACATTGTGAAAATGCAAGGATTTCAGAACCTGAGAATAAGGAAAAAGTGAGAAAAAAACCCAAACCCCACACTACATATGTTCTTATTTTGATCAATGATTCCTCTTTCCTTGATATAATCTCAAGAGGATGGGGAACTTGAAAAGCAAAATAGGTAGGAAAAGCATCATAGAAAAACTTGGGAAAAGATGTGCTGGTTTTATTCTGCATGGGAAAAGTAGGTTGTAGATTCAGAGGAGTTTTGCTGTGGCAGTATTATGTAGCCTATAGCTTTTTCACATGTTCCTAAATATTAGGAAGGGATATTGGAGTTGTTCTACAGATTTTTAGCTGAAATTTCTCATATCACTGTGCATTTAAAAATTAAGTCATTATAAAATTGGTGTGTCATTAACAAAGAAAAAAGGCTTAATAATTCATAATGTAGGGATCTCTAAAAGATCTTTCATCTATTGTAATGGAAGAAGTAGCAGATGTGGCTGCCTCTTACTGAGATTGCCTTCTCTACAGAAAGTAGAAATATCTCTTTTTTTCAGAGAGTCTTTGGGTGTCTCAAACTTTTCTTCTTCTGACTGACTCTAGACTAAAGATACTGAATGAACTGTGTGGTACTGAAATGAACAGAAAAAATAAGAACTTTGAGTTCCCATTTATATGTTTTTCCTCTATTAGTAATTCAACTAATTATCTCTAGATAGTAAAGAGTAAATTATAGCAAAGAATAGCTTCAAAAACATCTAGCAAGGCATATGGTCAAAGTGCTTTTCTAATAATAGTCACTTGGCTTAAAAAGATTAATATAACTAATAACCTAAGATAAAATGTGTCATGCTAAATACTATTATTATTATTTATTATATTATTATAATATTATTATAATATTAATGATCTGTGAACGACACACATAAACTTATCAAAACAAATTTGCTCCCATGAAGTCTTACCCATCCTATCACCATGCCCCACGCATAGTCAGGACAGTGCTGACAAGCACTGGTTATTTATGTTCATTCCTGAAGGATTTTATATCCATTTTAAATGAAAAGGATGCAAAATAAGAATCCATTCCTTAAATTCCCACTTAAAACGTGATCTCATCTTTTACAGTGAGAAAAACCCACCTTCACTCTTACTAGTGATTTTATCAGCTCCGTAGGGATGCATTTCTTTTATTTCCTTTAGTGCAATAAGCTTTTCCTAAATGGAAAAAAAAAAACCAAACACAAACCAACAATTTTAGTATCACCCATTCTTTTAATCCACTGTAATTTCTAGAACAACTTAAAATATAAAATAATCATGCATTGCCAGTATGACTGAAAATCATAGTATCTGATTGAAGCTAGAATGCAGAGTTAAGGATCAGACTTTTTAGTATTTTAATATTTAGTCAAATAAAATTCTTTTTGTCTCACTAAGTGACAAGAAGTTTGTGATGAAATTACTGCTCACTGATTTTGTATTTTCTGAAAAATCTCTAATGCTAGTAAAATCTGGTCTTCATTCATGCTGAGTCAGAGCCATAAATATTCCAAAATATGTGTCTCCTGGCACAGAACTACCTCGAATACCACACATGCAAAATTACCATCAGTAGAACAGAACATAGAAACAAACTAGAGCTAATATTTCCATTTTGCACAAAGCCTGTAGAACTTGGGGATGTAAATTCTATGCTTATACAGGTCAATTTATTTTAACATTTCCTTTCTGGGCAATAGAACAGTCATCTGTTCATTTCAATATATAGATACTACCTTACACTTATAAATACCTAGTATTTATCATGCATGAGTGCATGTGTGCAGTTTGTATGTCTAATTAGCTCTAACAATATAAAAAGGAGGGTAATTGTAGTTGATGACTCCCTTCTGAGAGGGAGTATTATTTATCATTAGTATTTGGGATCATTAGTATTCTCCCAAATACTAATGATAAAATGAGAGGAAATGGCCTCAAGTTGCATCAGGATTGGTTTAGATTGGATATTAGGAAGAAATTCTTCACTGCGAGAGTGGTTAGGCACTGGAACAGGCTGCCCAGGGAGGTGGTGGAATTATCCCTGAAGGTGTTTAAAAAACAAGTAGATGTAGCACTTCAGGCTATATTCTAATGGATAGATAGACGTTAGGATGAAGGTTGGACTTGATGATCCTAGAGGTCCTTTCCAACCATTATGATTCTATGATTCTAACATCTGGAATAAAGATCTAAGTATCCAAAGTTATATTGCAATGTATGGGTAGCTGGCAGAATGGGAATCCTATTAGATACAAGAAATCCTCACCTGAATCAGCTCATGGGCTAAGCGTCCCAGAACTTCTTGAGTTGTTTCATTAATATCTAATTCTGTCATGACCTCCCAGTTACCATTCTGGAACCTCACTGGCATAGAGAAGATAATTCCTTCAGGAACACAAAATTGACCTGAAGAAGATGGAAAAAATGACCCAAACATTATTTTTTATTAAGAACACATCCTTACCAGTGTCAATATTAAATTCTACAGACCTGCAGATTCCGCAGCTGTACAATCTTAGCATGAATGGAGACTGCTTCTTTCCAGTGTACAGTTCAAAGACAAAAGAGTTCCCCTTTTACTGTAATTTTGTATTTTAGTTAGATGTACATGTTTCATGGAATCATAGAATGGTTTGAGTTGGAAGGGACCTTTAAATGTCATCTAGTCCAACTCCCCTGCAGTCAGCAGGGACATGTTCACCTAGATCAGGGTGCTCAAAGTCCGGTCCAAACTGACCTGGAACACTTCCAGGGGTGGGGCGTCTACCACTTCTCTGGGAAACATGTTCTAGTGTTTCAACACCCTCATTGTAAAAAATTCTTCCTTATACCCAGTCTATTTTACTTCAAAAACATTACACCTTGTCCCACTGCAACAGACCCTACTAAAAATATCCTCCCCATCCTTCTTATAGGCTGCCTTTAAGTATTGAAAGGCCACAATAAAGTCTCCTTGAAACTTTCTCTTCTCCAGGCTGAACAATCCCAACTCTCTCAGCCTTTCTCCACAGGAGACATGTTCCAGGCCTCTGATCATTTTTGTGGCCCTCCTCGGGACCTTCTCCAACAGGTCCATGTCTTTCCTATGCTGTAACACAATTTCTGTAACAACTGTACATCTTGAAAAATTATTTATTCTTCCCCTTCTTATTTCATACAAGGGTTAAATGGCTATTGTGAAACATTCCATTTACTGGTCCACACAACTACACAAGATGAATGTGCTTTTTTAGCTTAGGCTTTAAGAACTATGAAGAGTCCTTGCACAAAACACATACACCAGAAAAGCATTTAAACTAAAAGACTAAGAGACAAACTGCAACAAGACAATATTAATGTAAGAGATGCTTGTAAGAATTGAGTATCAATTCACAAGTGCTTCAGAGAATAATTTCTTAAATTTGGAGGTTCTTAGGTTGAAAAAAACCTCTGTCTCCCATTATATCATTATTTGGTTTACAAGCTTTTATTAAAGATCTTGATTAAAAAATTACATTGTAGATACAGAGGAAAGCTACAAGAGAATACATGAAGCAAAAGCAGATTTACCTTTACTAAGTATTCCCACAGAAACAACCTCCCCAGGAGGAGAGCCATGATACCAGTATCTCAGTACAGTGGCAATCGCATGAGCAGGTAACATTCCTACACATTGACAGATCCGGGAACTCAGTGAACTCTGTGCAGATAGAAGTTCTGAGTGGATCCATTCACTACCAAGAAAAAAAAGGAGGGAAAAAAAGGAGGAAGAAAAACCCATGATGACTGAAGGAAAAAAGAACTAAACCTGGGGGAAGAAAGTAGTCAAAACTTACTCAGACTTCATTACTGAAGGCAGGACACTTAAAACCAGTCACTATCAGGACTTTCATTACTTTTTATATATCTCTCATGATATGATAGAAGAGAAATACACTTAATATGTAGGAAAATATAAACAAAGTTGGCAGGAGAGTCAGAACTATATATAGCACTAGGAACTACTTAACTTCTCTTGCAGAGCAAGTACTTCAACTTGAGTTTTCCTTTATGTATCACGCTAGTCAGTAAAGACAACTCTTGAAAAGAAAAGCCTTTCTTGATGTTTATTACACAGTTCAGATGAAAAACAGTTATTTAGTTTTACTTTAAAAAAAAAAAAATCTGTACTATACCTGTCATAAATCACATTCAACACAGGATGTGGAAAATCAGCTGGGCCCCAAATAGCAGACTCACATCCATAAAGTTTTGCATGTGACAAATCAATGTATTTACAGCCAGTAATATTACCCCAGACAATTACATCTTTAACTCCTGTAACAGAGCAAAATACACATTAACAGGGGACAGACAAATACTTTCACAATGTAGGCTGGACTAGGTGACCTACAGGAGTCCCTTTCAAGATGAATTATTCTTCAGTTCAGTGTCCTGCCTTGATAGTAGGAATGATTTTATCTGAAAAATGCAACAATGTTCTCCATAACATACAAAACCTCATCATAAGCTGAAAAAGGAACTTTAATTTATATTTGTTATTGTATATAATTGACAAAACCTAGTAAATACTTAGCTGTTAAGAAACAAAACAAATCATATTGCAAACATACAGCAATGTTCCTTTTACAATTCTAGAAATATAGAATGTCCAACAGTAAGGGATTGTTAAAAAAAACCACAAAACCTCCTGCTATGATGCAAAAGGAACTTTTCAAATAACCTGCTGATAGGCTATTCAGCCTATTAACTTACTTTTCTTTTTATTAGGGTCCAAAATATCTAGACTTGTCATTGGTGACCGGTTCCTACCCACGCAACATTGAAAGAACCCTGGTGCTGAGCAGGCTGTTGCAGCACACCTTTGTATGCAATGCAGGACTGTGCAAACATAATCAAGCTAGAACAGCTGACCTGAGAAAGAAAGCTAGTTAATCCAGAACAACTACTACAACACAGTGCTACTATACTCTCACTATCTACACAGCAGTGTGCTGTCATGTTTATTCACAGCTAGTTTGTGCATTCCCAAAATAACAATGTACTGTGGCATACAAATGCAATCCTGAATTTGTAGATCCTGATCTGTAATGCAGCTCAGTCTTTAGTGTATTTCCAGCATGAAATACACACTAGAATGGCAGGGCTGCAACTAAGGATTAGCAAAAGAAGGGATGCTGATGGGATCAGGCATGGATCCTGACAGTGGTAAGCACAGAGAAATGGCAGCACCTGCTAGTCACACCCTGGCATTCCGGCTAGCCATCAATTCAGCAGGTGCACTGCTGTGCTTGTGTTTCTGCACACACATCAGTTGCGTTCTGCAGTGAAATATGTGCTCTCAAAGGTGTTGACCCACTGCAATCCCCAACTCTACCAGAATATGTAAATATTCACCTTCTACGTTCATACTCAGCTTCCTGGCTAGCATGGCTTTCGCTGCACTTTCCCAGGGTGTTGCAACGGCAATGACGTTCTCAGGCTTAATGGACGGGCCGTGTGTCATAATCATCATTGCCTTGAGGTTTACAAAGGTTTTGCCTGATGAAATTACTCTGACCTCACTCTGGGCATTCTTCTCAATCAGGGGAGCATACACTTCACAGATCTCACCCACTTCTCTGATGTAGTTCTCAAGGGGTTGGACTTCACAGTTTAAGAGGACATCATCAAGAAGAATGATAATATCAGCTTTAATAAAAGCCTCATCCATTTTAGTGTGCTCTGAAATACTGTGGAGGACTGGGAATGCCATGTCTTCAGCTTCCATTACAACACCGCAAAGAACTTCCTTAAATTGGTCAGTGTCAAGCAAATGGATACTGATTTTTGTGGTCATCCCAAACACCTGTCCACTTGCTAGCAGAGGGATCAGCTGATAACAGATTGGAGTTGATGCACTGGTAAGAGAAGGATATAGAAAAATTCTAGTTTATTACTGAACACTGCTTGTTTGGAAGTATTACCTAAATAAACACGAATACCTTTCTTTTGTATTTGATTATGTCTAAATAGACCATTAGCTTGGATCCTTTACTGCTCTTTCTGCCATTTTATCAGGTTCAAAATTAAAATAGTTGGGTCCTCCTTTCATTTTAAGGTTTTTCATCCTATACATTTCAGCTGATACTTTCACTTAAAAACTGGTGTCTTTAAAGAACCACAACTTTTTCAAGGTACTCTGTTAGGACTACCAGAAATACAGAAATTTCTAAAACTGCAAGAGCCTTATTTATTTAAATATTTCCAAAAGCATTCAATGCAAGACAGCTGTGCTACAAAATTCCTATCTCATCTGGTAAGCTTTCTTTTTCAACTTGCTAAGGTGATCTGGGGTCTAAATATTGCCCGTTCACATCCTTCACTTAACAAAAGTAGAAATAATTTCTGAATTATATACTGAATGGTCATAGTGAGTGGCACAGAACCTAACTCAAATTAGCAAATTACAGGGTTTCGTGTATAACTTCAGATGGTTACACCTGTTATACGACAGGAAAAAAGGCATTCTTCTGAGGTTAAGTGAACTTCATAGATATTCTTTTTACTCTCACCTGGTAATCCAGATCTGCAAAGGCTTGATAAGACTTTTAGTCTCTTCCTCCTCTTTTTCAATTTCAATGTGTGTGTGAAGGTTCTCCTCAGCAATGTCTAACATTTCCTCAGTCAACATCATGGAGGTGATGCCATAATAGTGCTAAGAACAAAAAGGATGCTCTCTAATCAGATGACAACTCAAACACAGAAAGATAACGTTAGAAAGGAGAGCTTTATTTTAATTTTGAAGGAGGAATAAAGAACAAAATTATAAGAAAATGTAAAAGATGGATTTACAGTATTAAAGGCAGCTCATTACCTGAACATATTCCAGAAATTCATTAAGTCCTCCCAGAAGCAGACCCTTCCCTCCACGGTCCAATAGTTCTCTCCAAATGATAGGAGACTGTTTGTGTTCCCATCTGTTCATTTCACAAATGTCATGAAGCCACTGCTAATGTAAACATCCCCACCAAAAGGTTTTAATACTTTTTCACATTTAATAACACTTAAGTGTTACAGCTGTAAATGCTCTTATTATTTCCTCTCAATACATAATTACGAGGTGCTTCAAAACTTAACTTTCCAGTGTGCACAAAATGGCGGAATAACACAAAGCAAGGCATGGGGATATGCTGTGGTACCTCAGCATGAGAGCGACAAGTCCTGCTCCTGCTTGATTCTGCTCAATTGTCTTAGTGGTACTGAAGATAGCAATTTTGTGGAGCAGGGAGCAATCTGAGACTTCCTATTTAGCCACAGAAGGTAAGTGCTTTGCAGAGGTTAACTGCTATTCACAAAACTGTCCAAGCTACTTGGCTATGTGTTAAGCAAAACAGAAGAGGTAATAAGCAACATAGTACTGTCTATCTCATGAAATAATACTGCATTTTTTTCAGTTCTTTACAGGGACTACTGTGTAGATATGGCAACATGTCTACAGCAGAAGTACTCTGAAAGGCCCATCCCCATTGTAAACAAATCTGTGAAATTTAATTTCATACTTGAATGCCAGAAATGCTCTTGACAAAGTGATGACTCTGAAGGCATATGCGATCACAGTGTGTAAAGGATTTAAAGTCTGAGCAGCTATTTATACATAATAATAATTTAAAAAATAATAAACTTGAACTTCTTTCTGACAAAACAGCTTTAGGCTGGCCCAAGTCTCCTGAGAATGCCAGTTTCTAACAACATTCAAAGCTTTCCTCTAGCAATCCTGCTTCTGCAGCACATCTACCTCTTATCTCAACACTAATAGAGGAGAGAAGAGACATCCTGCTGATAAGCACGTATGTTGCTTTGTAGAGCACTGGAGCACCTACCAAGAACTTGATTTAAAATCCCTTACCTCCCATTTGTCAGGGTGCTGAGTGATCTTGTGAACCCTGAAGTCTGGTAAATTAGTCTGGAGATAGTCAGCCAGGAGTTCAGCTTTGGCATACTGAGGGCAGTTTGCCTTACCTATGAATGCAGTGACAACACCACACATCAAGATTTTGTGACATTGACTGATAAGGTAAATATAAACAAATTAATGTAACCGGCATCCCATGAGCTCCCCTAAAGTAACAGGAGCAGCACACGAGCCAGCAACGAAAGGATAAACTGGGGGGCGAAACAGTCTCTTCAGCCAGCACTGAAGTGGATGGGGAGCCCGCCCCGAGGGGACGGCAGCAGCGCAGCAGACGCCGCACGAGGGGACAAGGGGGCGGCTGCGCGTGCTCGCCAGAGCCTGAAGGCGGCGAGTTACAGAGGCTGTTAGCGGAGCGACCTCACCTGCCAGCACGAGCCTGGCCATGGCGCAGCACCCTCCAACGGTCGCCNGTTAGGAGATGCCTCTGCTCGGAGAAAACTCACTCAGGAACTAAGACTCTTTCCCGGCATAGTTTTGGTTAAAACAGCAAAAAAGAGTTGACACCCAGGTTGAGTTAGACATGTTTGACTAAAATGTAGGAGACCAAATGAAAGTCCCTCTGGAAATCATTTTCCAAATCCTATTTTTTTTTTTTTCCCCTTCTGTAAAAGATGTGCATATATTGGAAAAGTGGAACTTTATGAATTGAAAGTCTGGTAACTGATACATAATTTATGATTGTTTTCACAGATAAGTGATCTTACGCAGTTTCTCCACAACTGGTTGCACTGGTGGAATTTCATCGGACTTCTTCCTTTGAGTTGACATTTCAAATCTATTCATGAGACGTTAGAAAAAATGAATAATAAAATTAGTTATTTGTTGAGTACTGCTAGATGCATGCATAGGTGCAATTCTTTACTCACTCCGAAATCTTTAGCCACGACACGAAAGCACATTTTATGGATTGGTAGATACAGGGATTGCCTGGAAAATGTGAACTTTGGGAAATTTTTTTTACAAAGTACTCCTTCTCTGCATGGATCATCTCTTCGATTTCTATCTCAGAAGACAGATGTTTTTAGCACAGATGATAAAATACAACCAGAGAAGAGTACAGAGGCTTTGGTGAATGAGCAGGCTCCCCAGAGCTCCTTGAAACTTGAAAAGTGGGATGGTTCTGAGAGCTTCAAAGCAAACCATGTGATGGATAGTGACCCATTTTTTAATAGTCTCCAGAAATGCACCTGTCCTTGTGATGTCCTGGACTTGGCTTCGGAGTCTGCTGTTACTGTTAAGCATTTCACAAACTGTTTAACTACAGTATGGAAGCTCTTCAAAAACCTCTCCGAAGACCAGCAGCGTTACGAGAAGCAGCTGATCTTTGAGCACCCAGCTTTTCCCAAGCTTTGTCAGCAGCTGCTTAGGGAGTCCAGAAGGATGATGCGGGGTGACCTGGTGTTCTGCCTGCATGCAGCTGTGAACCTAGGTGTTCCTCAGAACACTCTCCTGGTCCAGACATTGGTGAGAGTGTGCCAGGTAGGTATCAGATTCCCTGGTCTCCTGAGTTTGGGCTGAAACCTTGGTACTAATTCTGTGAGGCTGTGCAACATCAGAGAGAATTGGGTTATGTCCCTGGTTTAGTCTGATGTTCCATGAAACAGGACTCCCATAGTTAATTTGGGTGGACTTCTGATTTCTTTCACTTTTGAAACCACTACCTAATTTCAGATCAAACAGAGAGAAGTCTCAAAAATCATTACCCTTTTCAAATCAGCTAAATTTGTGTGACCTTGTAGGTCACCGCAGAATTAAAGCTTACAAATTAACTTTGGAGGGGGGGAAGAGAAGATGGCAGGTATGGATTAAGAGTGTTCTGGTGTGAAGTAATCTGACATTGTGAAAACTTTAACAGGAGAAGCTCAATCAACTTGATAACCGATGTATCTCCGTTTTGGCAACGACTTTATCAGGGATGAATACAGACAAGAATGTGAGCGCTCTTCAAGCTGGATTACAGTGAGAAAAACATCTTTCATGTGTTCTTCCTATTGAAATGTTGTTTGAATATATGTCACTTAGAAATTATGGAAGTAATGTCTGTACATAAAAGAGATCCTGTAGTCTTGGGGCTTCAGTGATCACATCACAGCTGTACAAGATAGTGATTTTTGGCATTATCTTTGCAGTTTCCAGCAGAAAGGCTTCTGATGGCATAGGGTGCTAGACTGCTCTGCAGGGGATTCATCTTGTGGCTGCAGCTCCTCAACAGTGTTTCGTGATGCTTATCAAGTCGCTTACTTACCTGTGCCCCTGTTTAATCCATGTGCAGAAAGGAGGTAGTAAGACTAGCTTACTTTGTGAAATACTTTGATTTATCATGATGCTAAATTCTGTTTATCAGCCAGAAAATATTTTATTTTAATTTAGTAAGTAAAATTAAGATGAAGACAAGTCTAGATTTTATTTGTGCACCCAGCAAGGCCTTCTGTGTAGTGTTTTATCAGAACAACTTTTTGGACTGCAGTGATTTTTTTTCTGGGTCAGTGAGGTTTATGCAGGTAACCAGTCTGCTCACTCACATGACACTGGTTTTACTGAGGCTGTCACTAAACTTGCCATGGAGTAGTACTTTTGTTCCTGTGTCAGGTTCTGCTTTGAGAAGGTGGATATGTCAGTGATAGACAGAACCCAGCTTCTTCTGAAGCTCAGCTACACAGTTTTTGTAAGTTGGTGGAAAGCAGGAGATCCATCTACAACTCTTTTTCTGTCTTGCTGTCTAGAACTGTTCCTGATTTGCAGAAAGCCACATCTGCAGGGACAAATTTCAGAGCAGTGCACTGCCTTAGAAAGTGATACTTAAATCTTTGTTGTTCTGCAGATATACTTAAGGGTGATTCAGACTAACAATTACAGTATCTCAGACAGAAAAAGGAGGTGCTGGGAATGCAGAACTCCACCTTGTGCTCAGGATCACTCTGTGTTGTGATATCCCCTTCTGTTCCTGCAGCCCACAGCATGCTTTCTTTTTTATCTTCATTTGCACCAAGTTGTTGTCTGTGCTGAAACTTCCTAGCCATTTCAGAACTTGGCTGCACGTAGATGATTATGTGATTTTAATTTTTTTTTTTCTGCTGAAGAGTGTTAATTTCTTGAGGCTTGTGTTCAATGTTTGCACAGTCATGTGTGCAGTCTGTTCAGATGCCCCTGCTGTTAATGTATCAGCAGCAACACTCTTCTGTCAGGATAACATTAGGAAAACATATGTAATTATTGCCATGTGCAAAATATCTGTGCTGTGGCTACATCATGTAAAGTTATGCAAAAAAGGAGGTGGAGAGGAACAGGGAATTACAGCTTTACCTTGGGAGTACATCAGTGAGGGAGAATAAGGGTACCTACCTGGTTTTGCTGAAGTGAGGAAAGCTGTTAAATGGTTACTGTGTCCACCTCAAGGTCTTCTGTGTGTTTCTTCATCAGATTGTTAGTGGAGCAGCGCATTCCAAGTATCAGAGACATCTTTATACTGCAAAACCTGATGAAATGCATGGGAAAAGATGCTCCAGTCTTTCTGAAAAAGAAATTAGAGGTAAATTTACTTCCACAAAGCCTGTGCTCTTGCATTGTTTATACATTGTGTGTGCTTCTTTCCAGACACTCAAAGAGAACATATATAGCAAGATTAACTGCATTTCTGTAGGACTCGTAGTCCAGCTGTATCTGCAGGAAGAACTTGAATTTGGAGGCTGGGAGTATCCCCCTGTGAAAGAGGGCAGAAAGCAATGGAGATGGTACAAAAAGAACTGAGGCAGTAAAATAGCAGTGCCTTCACCTCCTGTTTGGGTCGGCCCACGTGGTGTTTCACAGAAGCACTTGCAGGCTGTTCCCCAATTCGTTTGCCCAGCTTGTGGCCAGAAGATGAGAAGACAGAAAACTAGTCTGTGATGGGGCTGTGTCCAGGGATGGTACAGGGCTAGAGGACTGATGGGAGTAAGATACCCGGAGAACTCTCCTAGTTCATTGCCATACCTTTTTGTGTATCTGAAAGGTTTTATGTCAGGGTGTAGTGGGTTTCATACCTTGATTTAAAGACAGCTTTGGAAACCTTCTTTCAGACGGGGCCTGATAGTGTTTTCATCGCATAGCTAAAGGTCTCTGAGGTCAGAGTTTTCAATAGCATTCATGGGGAAGTGAGGAAACATAGCACTGATGGGAAGCTGGGCAAGAATAGAGCAGCACAGGAGACTCATGCAATGAGTTAGATCCAAGTAAATCTTAAAGCCTCGGACAAGGTACCACCCTTTACAAGATAGTGAGAAATTAGCTGAAGATATGGTGTAATATGGAACTGAGAGCAAAGTAACTTTTCCACTTGTTAACTGAAGGTAGCTCTTAATTTTCGGAGCCTACGGGGTACTATTTTTAATACTGTGTAATTTCTATTGCAGATGTATTTTGTATTTAACCTTGGATATGCATGCAATAAGAATATTGTATTTTAATAGCCAGCTTACTTTCTAGGCTCATTTTTACTGTCACTTACATCAATCTAATTACTGCTTCGATAAATGAAGTCTTTCTTATGGAATCAGAGCTGACCTTCTGTGGCTCAGTCCACATTTGTAGCTGGGTGTTTATATTAAAGATGCAATCACTTAGGAGTCTTACAGCTTTTGCACAAATCCAAACCAGTAATTAGAGTGCTACTAAATAAATCAACCCTGCCAATTGTATTTCTGCTACTTTAAAGAGTTGGTGGAAGATAGGTATTCACAGGATATGGAATGAGCTTTACTGAGACTTCTTTATTTTAAAAAAAAACATAAAGACAAATTGGTAGGAGCTTCCATAGTGATATGGCTCCAGAAGACTTGATCTACTATAATTGTGTGTAATTGAGAGTACACTGAGGGTAGTTACTTTATGCTTTTGCTGTTGGTTGCTACTTTTTCTTTCATGTAAGTCTGACCAGGCTAATGAATTTGAGAAAGTTTTGGTGAAAATGTCTACACTAGAAAGGATTAATAATATACCTGATGAATGAAGGAATTAATAAACTCTATTTCACTTTAGATGGCAGTTTTGAAAGAGATAGACCATCTGACTTTCCCGAATGCTCTGCGTGTGTTTTTGGCTCTTGTTGCAATGAATTATTGTTCCATTCCAATCCTGAATGCCTGCAGTGAAAAGATCCAGGGTAAGAAAAAAATACATTTATTAAATTTCCCTTCCTTATACCAAATTCTTCCTAATTATTGTCTTACCTCCATTTTCTGATCTGTTTTAAAACTCAGGAAACATCTTTTTTTTTACAGTATATTACAGTAACGTGGAGCCATTTGACAAGCAGCAAGACAGAAAATTGCTGATCAATAATGAAAGCAAATATCTTTTGTCATCTCTGCCTTTAACATTTTTCTGAATTACATAGTTTTATTTGCATTTTTCTATATGCAGAACTTAGGAAAAAGAATTGAATTCTAGGAAGAAAAGTAGATGGCAGATAAACTTTTAAAACAAATTTGAATTGGAAGTGGCCATCTTAGAGGATGGATTGGTGGCTTAATGTGATTGTATATATGAACAATATGTATGGATTCAAACTTAAAATAGCTATGAATTTGTGTCTCAAAACCACATTAAGATAGCAAAATGGCATTCTTAACATAAATGAACCAGGAGTGTTTGGACTGCTTGTACAGCCTTTATTTGTCCTGGTTGTTCATATGTGCTAGGACATGGTCATTCATTATACATACAGGTTTCTCCTATAGGACTTTCACCACACGCAGTAAACAGGCATACAGAGATTGAGCAGCTACTTGGTACTTTTTTCTGCATATTTTTGTGTGTGTTATTAAGACTTGCATGCTGCATATTGTGCAGATGATGCTCTGGGGACAGAGTGATTAATTTCTGGACATAGATGACCCCCATCAGAGGCTGGAGATGGAATAGGAAGAGGAGGGAGGGGCATGCTTTGGGTTTCATGGGGCAAAGGAATTCTCCAGTAGGTTTTCCAGGTCCTGTTTTGTTGCTGGGGCTCTCAAGAAGTAGCCTTCTCTCCCATATCTTGAGTACCTGACCAGAATTCTAGTAACTGTGTTACTTCATATGTACTTCTTGAGGTAATTTTTGCAGCAGCAAGGGACTGACCCTATGGTGATACTGATTTTCTAATTATGCAGAAGAGAGAGATTAAGATCAAAGTGTCCAGTAATAGGCAATTCTGTTAGCCTGTTTTCTTTAAGAATATCTAGCATTACAAATTACTTCTTCTGTTAACGTCTTTATCGATGATCTTGAGGAGATAGAATGCACCCTTAGTACCTTTGCAGATGACACTGTGTTGGGTGGGAGTGCTGTTCTGCTTGAGGGGAGGAAGGCTCTTCAGAGGGACCTGGACAGGCTGGATCAGCAAGGCCAAGGGCCATGTCCTGC
>VWZY01001631.1:0-14136 GCA_013399075.1 Chloroceryle aenea | reverse complement strand
TGTTTAAAAGCCATATAGATGTGGTGCTTGGGGATGTGGCTTAGTGCTGAACTTGGTAGTGTAGGGTTAACAGTTGGACTTGATCTTAAAGGTCTTTTCCAACCTAAATGATTCTATGATTTGGTGCACAACTCTCATTTTCTTCAATTGCAGATGTCAGCAATCAGCCCTTAGGAAATGAGGTAACTGTTTTATGCTGAGCCTGGAAAATCACAGAGCACAACTCAGCGGAGTTAAATTCAGTTATTTTCCTGCTATCTTCTCGAGTCCTTTGGCAGAGGAAAAGATAAAGTCTAGTTTTGGTGGGTGCCGATGGTACTACTGTAACCATGCTCTTTTCTCTTCCAGTCAACTGTCTTTTTATAGCATGTATGCAACAATAGCAATCAAAGCAGGATGTTCAAGACAGAACATTTTCCTTCAGTACTTAATCTTTTTCATCTCCGGAGCAGGTCCATTTTGTGTGACAAAGGAAGCAGCAGTCCTGTGCAGGGAATTCTGCCGTCACTTGGCATTCCGTCCGTGACATAATGCTTGTATGCCAGGAGGTTGCATTCTGGTTCCATTTTTTTCCACTTTGGCTTACACTAATGCTTTAGTGCTTGACAGCTCTGGGTGGTTTTTGGATATCGCTTCATATTTGTGGTTTCTTGCCATTTTGTAAAACCAGACAGGGGGGACAAAATGTAAATTTCATCGTGTGCTAACCCCTGATTAAACATCAGCTTTAGATGCACCTCTTTGTAACTACTTCTGCTGACACAGTGAACAGTCCAAAGGTTTAACCAGTACCGAAGGGGCTAACCTGAGGATTTCCATGCTGAGTGCAGGGAGGTGCTAAAAATAAAGAATTCTGGAACACAAGATGTTGTGGGAACAGAGTCTTGCTTGTTTTGTTTATTTGTCCCCTTTTGCCAATTTATCCCTTCTAGCTTGATCCTGTCTCTGCTTTCCTCTGTCTCTGTTTCTCCACGTTTTAGCTCAGTTGACTTTGCCTAGCTTGTCTCTGTTCTACAGTTCCTTATCTTTTTTTTCCCCTCCTCTATCCTTGAGCCAGCTGTGCCCACAGTGTCTCCAACCTACAGTTCCCATTGCTTTGTATCATTGTCCATTTTTTCCTCTTCTGTTCCAGAGCATGTCCAGGATGCTCCATTTCGGAAGTTAATTCTCATTCTGGAAGCTTGTTACAGTCTCCAGTACCGGAATGTAAAACTGTTTTCAGCATTAGCAGAGTATGTTAATTCTACTGCCTACCTTTGGGACAAAAGACAGGTGAGTTTGAGACCAAATAATTTATCGTGGTAATAGTAGAATACCTGATGCTTTCTGTCTTAACTTTTTTTCATGTTTGTGTTTGATCTTTGGAGAACATATTTAGTAATTTTAGTATTTTACATATTTAGTAGCATTTTTAGTAATACCATTCTGATGAAGGTGATACCGAGTTTGGGGTATTTTTAATGCTCTTCTGTTTATTGATGAATAAAAAAATAAATAAAAAGGGGTGTTAGAGTTTGAAAAGATTTGCTTTCATTAAAAATGCCGATTACAAAATCATCAGATAGGATCCACTGTACTGCCTTTCTCGACCTTATAAAACTATCTTTTCTTTTAGATTATGCTTTTTCTCTCCACCTTTGAGAATCTTGGCTTTCAGCCTCGTGAGCTGATGGGTGTTTTTGCTGAGAAGGTGACAGAAGACCCTGAATTCCTCAACTTGAAAAACCTTTTGATTGTTCTCCGAGTGTATTCACGACTCAACTATGTTCCCGAAGGCCAAAAGCATCTGTAGGTTCCATTTAGACTGCCTGATAATAGATAATGTAGTCATTATAAAGTAATACATGGTAACCAGTATTTGATTTCAGTTGCGAAAGAGCTCATAATGCTGTATTATTAATCTGTAAAGTGAATTTGCTGGGCCTTTTCACATTTTTTTTCTACAAAGGAATTTTTTCTCTGTAATTGAAAGTGGGTACATTGGTTCTAGACTGACTAGGCTACTAAAACTGTTGATAGGTAGCTGTATTCTCAAAGAAGGTCCAAAAACTAACATTAGATTACACAACATATGATTATACAAGGTAATAAAGACTTCTAACTCATATTTTTTGTTTAAAATCTGTATTTTGTAGAGCTTTATTTGTGTATTTAGATACTTTTCTTTTGCTTTTTTGGAAAAGGTTTTTTGAGACACTTGATAGCTGCTTGAATAAGTACCTCCCTCAGATTTCCAGCACAGACCTGCTGAAGGCAGTGTATTCACTTTGCATCTTAGGATATCTTCCTCATCGTGCACTTGATGAGCTGCTGCAAAAGGACAGCAGGGATGAACTTATATTCTCAGGTCAGATGCCTTACTTTGTCATGTTCTTGTTTTAAAAGGGATAGTCTGCCTCTGTACATAATTTGTTGTAATTGTGTTAAAAGGTTAGAGATTAAAGAATTCAAACATGGTTAATACTAAATTTGAAATCTTCAAGACAAAGCGAACATAGTGATTGTAATCTGAGTGATCTGTTTCTGCACTAGGACATCGGCTTATTGTCTCAGACCCCATGGCATCAACAGTTTAATAGTAGGTGTGCACATGGAGAGACATGAATATGAGATCTGTGGAAATCATAGAAATGTGTAAGGGGCTCTGTCTTTGACAGAGGTTCAGGCATTTTTATAAGAATAGAAAATCTTGACCTTTGTAAACCAACTTTAGTGCCTAAAATAATAAAGAAAAGATTTCTTTTTCCACTGCTCTGAGTTACAACAAGGAGTTTTGAATGGTTTGTAGTAGAATTTGGTTTCCCTATTTCAATTCTTTACAGCCAGTAGACTAGTTCAGCAGAGTAGAAATTCAGTGGCACCACTGTGCCTTGGTGTTGAGCCTGCTGTGACAGAACCTGGAAGCTGTAAAGCTGCAACTTTTTGCTGAGTTTTCTCAGCTTAGTACTCTTAAAGTCTAGTTTTGAAATTACGGTCAAGTCTGATATCCCTGTGTTTTATAAATAGCCTTCTAGTTGTCTGTATTTTATAAATGTTTTTTATGCATGCTTTCTCGTTCCATGTCCTCATTATGTCTCCTGTACAGTAGAGGGGAAAGACTGGATAAATGGCCAGGCCCCAGATGTAGACTTTAATATTATAATTAGTAAATTGATGGTGTATGTTTAACAATATATTGTATATAATATATTGCAAATACTGTACACTCAATAATATTCAGTCAGAAAACAGTTGGGTTTTGATTCCTATGTTGGAATTCATTTACTTTGCCAGAACAGACACTGAAATTCTGCATATATTTTTTAATATCCTTTTTCAGATGATCTTCACAAAGACCAAAAGGAAATGATGCTTCGCTGTGTGAAAGCATGTATGGAACTTGATAGCCCTTCCTTCACAAAGCCTGCGTTTGTGCTGAGTGAGAATGTCTCCTCCTCGGTGTCCCTCAATCTCCGAAAGGCTCGGGATGCACTGATAGAACTCCTGGGAGATGAGAACATGTTTCGGCAAAATGTTCAGCTGCCGTATAAATATCATATTGGTATGAAGGCAAATTACTGCCACGTTCTTTTTAATGCAGATTTGTAATCCCCAAAATAGTAAGATGCTAATAAATTTGCATAGGGTGCAAGTGATTAACATTGTAACCCTTTGAAGATACACTCTTTTAACAAATAATGTCCTTGATCAGTATATCTGCTTTCTAGGATGCTTCTGTTCAAGTACTTAAGCAGTTTACTAAAATATTACAATTGCTTTTATTTGCAAAACTGCCTCGGATTTTTTTGTTAAGTATCAGCAAGCAGATGTTAATTGCACATAAATATTTCCATAAAGGAATCAGATTATGGGAAAATCTGAGTAGGTATGGAAGACTGCAATCAAGAGTTGTTTCTTTAAACTATGGTTTCACTCCCACAAAGTTATATCTACAGTTTCCAAAAAGAAATGTGTTGTTTTTTTCTGGAAATGTGCAAGCTGTAGATGTTTATATTGGTTAGGGACAGAATTGCCATCAGTATTATGTAAATTATCAGAGAACAGCAATTAAAAACACAGCAGTGACAGTGTCTGCTAGCTTTTTGAAATGAGCTGTTCATTTGAAAACATTTTGAACAATTCATGTTTAAATGGGAACACTGAACACTGCAACAGGTTACAATTAATGTTTTGGTGTTTTGTTTTCAGATTTTGAAGTCAGAACGGATTCAACCAGGAAGAAAGTGCTCCCAGTAACTGCAACAGATGATCAAGCTGACTCAAGTGTTCAAAGGTGCCTTTTTTGACTATGTACATTTTCTAGCAGGCTAGTTTTACTTGTATATATTCCATGCAGTTACTTCTTAGGTTGACTTAATTACAGAAGCAAAGCAAACAGCTAACTTTTTATTTGTGCTCACCAAAATAGACAAAAATAGCAGTGCCACTTTAGAGCAACAACTCCAGCTCACCACCTTCTTCTAACAGAAGATAAAACTTATTACTTCAGAGAAAGAGGGTGGAAACATCACAGTAATCTGATGCTTTTGTAATGGGTATTACAAGGTTTTGAAGCATGACTGAAATCCCTTCTAATGAATTGCTATATTCTGGGTGTAAAATTCCAATTGTTTGTGCATCCAATTAAACATTCAGTTATTCTCTGAAGTCTCTAAAACATGCAGTTCAATGGTATGTTATGGCAATTAATTCAGCAGCTGAAATACAATTTGAATAAAAAAGGTTGCGATGTCCACATTTTAGGTGATTTATTCAATCTTGTGTAGAAGAATGGCCTCTCACTAACTGAAGGGGGACAGATATCATTTAAGTAACGCTTAGATAGAAGTGGCTAGTACTTAACATTTGTGTGTGGGATCACTGCACAGCAATGTATGTTGTGTAGTTTGCTTTTTGGTAAAAGGAAAGGTAGTGAATTGTGTAACAGAAGCTCACTGTCAAGCTTCGAGAGCATTTAGCTTTCCTCACCCTTCCCAAGTAGGTTTTTATGTCAGGAAGTAACTGAGTCTGAATGTTAGCAAAGGATCAAAACAAATGCAGAAGCTGTCAAAATAACATACAACTTTGAATGATCTATTTCACTCTCACTGTGGGAGAAGTAGAGATCTAAGGACTTAATTCTGTTGTAGGTATTTGGGCAGATGCTGGTACTTGTGTGGAGCTCATGGAAGAAGAGAGGGTCAAAATTACTTAAGTCTGGACAAGGGAAAAGTACAATGAAAATTATGCAGTCCTGATATTTTTGCCTACCAGAAATACAGCTGTATGTGCTGCAGAGTTAAAGGACATCGGTAAAGCATCATGATTAAAAATGCTTATTCTGCATTTGTACAATGGATTCTTCCCTATTCTTTATTGTAGACTGGCTTTTCTCTTTGTTCCCCTGTCTGCTTTTTGTGTGGGTACAACACACCCCCAAGGGAAGCTGGCAATGAAGCAGCGGCATCTAAATAAACTGGGCTACGATGTGATCCTGGTAAGAGTTCTGTTACTCTCTCTTAGTCCTGGTGTCAGCACAGCGATGAGTATGTATGTTTGGTAGAGGAGACCTTGTAGGGAATGGTGAGCCTTCTCCATGTAGCATCTCTACTTAGAAGGTAGTGGTATTGTCACTAGGGAGAAAGGACAGAGGAGCTCTAGAAGACAAGCTACAATTTATCAGTGAAATAATTTTTTTTTCTTCTGAACTATAAGCCACTGAATTGCTTTGTACCTAAAAAACTTTGTTTTGTACCTAAAAAACTTTTTTTTAGTTTAGATCAGGCTTATTACCCTGATTTCTATAGAACAAATGATTTCAATGTTGTTTTCAAAATAGAGTGACTCCTTATGGCCTCTCCATCACTGAATGCTTGATTTGTGAGACAGCGTAGTTTATGATAAATACAACAGAACTAATGTTCCCTTTCCTTTTCCTTTCTTCCAGGTCTTGAACAAGAAGTTTCAGGAAATGACAAATGAAGATGCAGTTGAGTTTTTGAAAGAAAAAATCTATTCAGAAAATGCTTTCCATTTTTCTGAAGTGACTGTGCAGGATAATAATTAAACTAAACTTTGAGTCTCCTGATCTCTTTTTCATATGTAATTTCAGATTTTAATGGAGAGAGAAGCAGTTTAATATGCAATTGCCTAATCCAGATATTACAGTTTGAGAAAAGTGAGCAATATCTGCTCATGGGGTGGGGGGTTTGTGAAGTGGGAGTGGGTTTTCTTTTGTGGAAGGAGCTACTTCATCCAAAAAGCATTCTGACATCTATTGCTGTTGAAATATCTTAATTTTATCTTCACTTTGCTTCCCCTCCCCCATGCCCCAATTTAGATTTCTTTTCTCTTGAGCTGGGTCAGTGAACGGAAGTGACCATTTCAAGTGCTATTGGAACCTGGCCTGCAAATATGCACTAGAAGGATCTCCCCCACCATTCCATCCCCACCAGCCCACATGTTCTTTGTGTACACAGTAAAGCAGTAAATAACTCAGCCCTAAGGAGCACATTAAAAAATCCAGAGTTATGTGAAGTTTCTGAAGAAATCAATCTCGCTGAGTTCTTTGAAGTTCAGGCCGATAATGGTTCTGTTAGCTCTATGTGTCATCTTTTGAACCTTTGGTTTCACTGCTGCTCTAATAGATGTTGGGACTACCCTAGCATAGGTCTGACAAGTCTTGTTCTTTTGTTTCTGATATTTGCACCTCTGCAATTATTTAAAGAGGGTGCAATATTAATGCACACAATAGATCTGCTCATTACATACTGTGATGCATCTGCTCTGGCCTATTAAGCAGTGGTGTGATCGATTGTGTTGACAAGAGTCACAGAAGTTCAAAGCAGCTTTGAGCCTTTCCACTGAAGGAACAGAACTGGCACATCTTTTTCATTCACAGTAGCATTTACTGGTAAAATCCATTTGTTGGGCTGGAGTTGCTGAACTCCTTGGTAAGAGCATTGGAACGCTCAGAATACCTACATTTGCCATCATCAGTTGTTTCTGCAGTGTAATCGGATCTTCAGGCACAATTTTGCTGTGTGATAGCCACAGCCCAATGGGCATGAAAGGGAACAGCAATACTTTCTACAGTGACTGTGTGCTACCTAATGGTGGTGCCCTTGCTTCACTTCATAAGCTACGAGCACTACCTTCTTTGTCTTTCTGAAGTAGTGTAGACACAGGGTTAAGGTATTAAAATGACGGCATAAAAAAAGGTATTAGAGTGATAAGAGGAAACGAATTTTTAAGAAAAATTCAATGTCCAACTTCCTGCAGGATGTGTAGATACAATATAGTGCACATTTGTGAAGGAAACTGCACCTAAAGAAGCAGTGTTGTCGCAGTCTGGTCTAAAAAGCAGAGAGCTGTTCAGCATTTCAATCTCTGAAGTGCAGCATGTGCAGAGAAACATGGGATGCAGTTGTAAAATGTAGCAACTAGAGCAGAGTCTGTTGGACAGGACATGCAGTTTATTGTGCCCCCTTTTTGGGTCTGCTACTTGTAAGAAAGCATTAACCTGTGAAGTACGCTGGTTAGAACCATTCTGATGTTCTGCGCTGGCTGGCTTACTCCTGCTGCTGGCCTGCACTGGAAGATGTCTGAAATATTCTGTGCACCCAAGCAGTCTAGCGCTGCCACCTTTGCTTTAGGCCTCAAATCGTGTTCTCACAATGTGCTTTATTAGCTCTTTCAAAGCACGGACATCCTAAATCTAAAACATCTCATGACTGCTCCTCCAGGACGGGTGCGAGCCCTGATTTCTCTTGCTGGCCCTCACCTTCCCCTGGCAGCTCTTTCACAGCCCCAAGAAAGCTGGATCTGCCACCGTTGCTTTAGGTTACAAAACGTGCTTTATTATCTCGACCAAAGAGCCGACCCCGAAAACTGAAACAGTTAGTGATTGCTCCCGCAGAGAAGGTGGCAGCCCTGAATGCTCTTGATGGCACTCATCTTCCCCTACAGACTGTCTCTCCTGCGTTAAAAGTGTATTACTAGAAAACCGTTGCTCAAAACTCCAGGCAGCTCAGAAAGCTTTAAACAGGAAGTGTCCCTGCTGCTGCTGCTGCTGCTGCAGATCTGACTTCTACCCACAGCGAACCCATGCGCTCCACCAAACGCAAGAGCAAGGAGTAGCTGGTTAATCGACAGGCAGGAGCCTGCTCTAGGAAGATCGGGTTGCAATCCTGCCTTTGTAGCTTTACACCACACCCCTTCAACGTGCATGAGTAGGGGAGGATCATATTCAGCACTGATTCAGGAATTCTTTCTTCACCAACTGTTGCTAGGAGTTTGGTAAGTACTTTGTTAACAGACTTTCAGTTTTATGTGAGAGATCTTTCTCTTTTTTTCCCTTTCCTTTAGCTGGCAGAAATGAGTATCTCCCGGTATGTTTTCTTTAGAATGTGGTAGATGCAGGAGTCTGATGTTTAGATTCAAAGTTCAGCGAGGAGTGTTGTGAAAAGGGAGACTTTTTTTTTTTTTTTTTTTCCTCTGGACATTTGAAACAGTAGGACAATGAATATACTATGTCATGATTACTAATGCAAATAATCTTTGGTTGTCAGAATCTCAGACTAAGTTTTGAGCTTCAAGACAGTGTTTGAAAGAAAGACAAAGGTGAATATGTTAATTTTGATCAATAGATGTAGTTTGAAAAAAAGCCTTTGCTTTTTAAAACGATTTCTCCACTACAGTAGCTCTAAGGGACGCTTGATTCAGGCAGGGTCATCTGCCAGGCTGTTTCTAATCCTTCTAAGCATGTAACATTTGAAACAGTGAGAAGTACAAGAACATTTTAGAAGAATCAGATTAAGCCAATTTCACTTGTATATTGAAATCCTCAACAAGCTTAAAATGCTTGAACAATGAGGAGAGTAATGAATGAGACTTACTGTGGTGTCAGCCTAACAAAAAAGCACCCCCTACCCCCCTCAAAACCCCAG
This sequence comes from Chloroceryle aenea, assembly GCA_013399075.1. Taxonomy (NCBI): domain Eukaryota; kingdom Metazoa; phylum Chordata; class Aves; order Coraciiformes; family Cerylidae; genus Chloroceryle; species Chloroceryle aenea. The sequence continues at coordinate 5,209 of VWZY01001631.1, read as the reverse complement.
AATATCACTGGTGATTGTTGTAGTATTTTATTTGGCAGAATTGGCATAAATTTCATTTTTATAACTGCGTAATGAAAACCACTGATACTAGCCTCTATTAAAAGAAAGGAAAAAGTTAACTAAAATTTAAATATGTTTTAGAAAATAAAATTTAAACGAGGAAAAGGCACGTAAAAATGAGAAAATTGGAGTAGGGAGAATAACAATTTGAATGGAGGGAGTATGAGAAAGGTCAGTGTGACTCAGTATTCTAGAATTTAGTCATCAAAGTACTTCATGGAAAACATGTAAAGATATAAACCTTCCTTCCTGAATGTCTTCTGGACAAACGCAAAGACAGGAAGTCCAGCTGTCAGTATAGATACCAACAGCAAAGGCATGCTGTAGGAACAGCTAGGCACATGCTGGGGAAAAATTGTCAGCCTTTTCCCTTTGTAATCTTCTGCTCATTATTTAAATCTACTAGGGAAGAGTTTGTGGTTGTTTGTGAAGGCAGCAAGTATTTGTATCCACAGTAAATTCATCTGGATTACTGTTTAAATTGAATTTGAGAATTGTAATCGAGTTTATTTTGTGTGTAATGCACACAGAATGATGTTGAGGAGGTAAAGATGATTAAAGCACATTCTGCTCCAGCCTTCTTTCCTGTCAAATAGAGCCCACATGAAAGGGTTCATGAAAAAGTAGTTATGTGGGCAATTGCTTGATAAATCCATTTCTTTGACATCTTTATAACTTTTCTGATAGAGAATCTCCAAGTGTGCTATAAATTGACTTTCAGTAGTCTTTAATTTTGTCCTTACATTGTACATTGTGTAGTTTGTAATCTAAAGATTTAATGCATTGCAGTTTTTCGGTGTAGTTGTGTGGCCTTCAACATGCATTTTGCCTTTTAGTGCAAGGTTCACATTTGCTAATATTGCTAATGAAAATTCAGTTGTTACTTATCTAGCTGTTTACTCATTTTCTGTTTAGTGAAAAAATAAGACTGGGCATTTGAGTATGTTGAATGATCATGTTGAGTGTTGTATGATCTAAACACAAGAAAAGTTCTACCTTTTGCCGGAAAACAGCATTCCAAAAGAACAGTTCTAAAAACAATTACATTGCAAATAGCAACTGCAGCAAGAAAATTAGAAGTGCAAGTATTATATAAAGAAAATACTTAGCTGGTACAGTTTTTGTGAACTTCACAGAAAGGTCTGAAGAAGCATTTTCTGTAGAGATTTTCTGCTTTGGCTGAGAAGCGATCCGTTTCCTCTGTATTCATGCAACCATTAACATAAAGAGGTTCTGGACAATGATTTATGCTTTCAGCAGTCAGAGAAAAGGTAGGATAGGAAGATGAGGCTGAAGTGTTCTGTCCTCTGAGACTCATCAGAATGACCTAGGTCCACAGAAGCTGGCATTGCCACCTGAATAAGCAGTGCCAATTTACTTTGATCTTGGATTTCACTCTTACTTTAAGAATTATAATAAATAATTTAAACTTTAAGAATTATAATAAATAATTTAAACTACAGATGTATTTAAGCATTTCAGTACTAAAACCTTCACCCCTTTCATCCCACCTCCACCTATACCTGACATACCTGTTTTGGGAATGTGTGACCTTGCAGGAAGGTTAGCAAGAAGATAAAGGAGATCATGTTTGGTCAGTAGACTTTGCAATAATGCAGATACACAGTTATACAGCCTGAATTTTTCCTCTTGGGGAATTGCCCAAGTATCAGGAAGCCCTACTTTTGAAAAAATACCCTTGTAAGGGAAATGTAGGAGTTGGGTGGAAGAGTAGTGCTGTACTCTGGTAATATCTGTGTTCTCTGCACAAATGCACTAATTTATCTTCATAATCACAAAGTGACAAATATATGTGGTAGCACGTGATATACAGAATTCTATTTCATTCAAATGGAAAAGAGAAAATTACTGAGGTATTCCACTTCTGGCTGATTGTTTTCTATACTATTCTTCAACTTGGGAGCAAGGTTTTGGGAATATTGGATGACCGAGTGAAAATGGCTTGCTAAATTTTGCGGTCTAAATCTGTAGTCTGCAGGTTCCTGGAAGATGGGAGCAAGGCCTCAGCTTGTGTGATCCAAAAGCAAATTCAAAATACGCTGAAAGCATATTCTGTAATTTTTCGTTTCCATGAACTCACAGGAGCCAGGCAAAGTATTAAAGTTATTACTATCTAAGTATTAAATCTGAATATTTGATGATATTTCTGCTTTTATTCAGCCTAGATGATAAACTATCACTATCTTTATTTACATTATAATGCTAAGTACTTATTCTTGTTCAGCTTTTTAGAAACTTTTTACTTAATGTTTCTCCCATACAATTTTTCTTAGTTGTGGATTTCTTTCAATCTGAGTGTCAATCTAACATCGTAACTCAGATGTCTCTCAAATCATAAAGACAATCTTAGACAATTTCAGCTTACCTTGTATAGAGTTATTTTCTTCCCCTTGAAAAGCATGACAGGACTTAATGTCAGGGGTGAATAAAAAGATTTACTGTAACTATTTCTCTAATCTTTGGATACAAAAGTAAAAGTAAAATTATTCCAAGGCCATGTACCACAAAGATTTGCATGGAAGAAAATATGGTATCAGACCAAATGCATCATGAGAGGTAGTCTGTTTCTGAAAATCACAGAATGGAAGCTGAGAAGAAAGTTTGTTTCCTCTATTCCCTTTGTGCAGAAATGCACAAATGTTTTCATGGTTTATTTTTATTTGTGTTATACTCTTACATGGTAGTTTGATATGTTATAAGCTTTGTTTATTACATAAGTGATTTATTTCTAGTGTCTGAGGTCTAAGACTATTTATGCTAGTGTATAAAGAGATCTATTTTAGTTATATTAATGTAAGATATGAATATGTTATATATTCTTATATATTATATACCTTAAATATAAGAGATATATTTTAGTAGTGTATAAAGGGATCTTGTTCTGGGGATCTTTTGGCATTAAACTCTACCACTTGCACAGAAGCTGATCAAATTCAAGTAAGTATAGTCATCAGTAGTAATGAATGTAATTAAGTCTAAACATCCGGCATGTTGGGGTAAATTTAGAACTTTCCCTGGTTTAGTGATACTTTTGGGGAAGGATCCTGATATCCTGTGAGCAGCCAAGTGACCCATAAGTAATTCCTACAGTAAAGAGACTGGTGAAAAAATATTTATGGATTATTTACTTAGAATGGAGCAAACAGATCACTAGAAATTTGTTGCATGGGGAAATGAGGAAAATAATACCTTATGAGATTAAGTTTTAATATGTAAAATAATCTACTTATTAAAGGGTACTACTTCTATTTCTTTGGAAAATACTTGAAAATGAGTAATTGTAGCTCTTGCAGGTTTTCTCAATTTACATAATGTCTCAGAATATGTAACAAATTGGTTTCTATTCAAGAGCAGCTATTACATCACTAGTAGAAAGCAACAGTTTCTGAATTTGTTCCTAGAAGTAAAAAGTAGTCTTTGAGAAAAGTTTGTTTTAAAATCATGATTAATAGTATAAAATGAGATCTGAATTATTTTGCCAGATATTTTGCCAACCTTTATGTGGAAAAAGGATTTTATTTGTCAGTGTAGAAATTAAGGTTAAAAATTGAGCTTAGAAGAAATGAAAGACATATGTTCTTTTGTTTATTTTGGCAGGAAAGCATTATGATTAAAAAGTTAGTGCTGTCATATTTCCAGCTAAAATAGAAAATCCTTTGATCCCAAAATTCTGTTCTGTTACAGAAAAAAAAAAGACATCTGTGTTTTCACCACAATATATGCTGAAGCATTCTAAAGAAAATTGTCGATTTAAGAAACTATCCAAATTATTCTTGCTACTCCTGGCCTGGTTTGTAATTTCACTAGGACTTATTTTTAAGAATGCATTTCTTTTTTACTGCATATCCTACAAGTTAGAAAACATCGACTACGTGGGAGGGAAAAATTGGTAAGTTGTCAAGAGAGCAATGAGAATTCTGGCTCTGGTTTGGTGATGAAGTTATAGCTGCACCTTCTGGCTCTGGAATAGTTCAGAGTGGCTGTGGCAAAGTGGTTAACCTGCCCATGTGTAGATTCCACCGTTCGGAGATGTAGTTGCTTGCCAGTGTTTTCTTAGATACCATAGCTATGATTTACTTCTTGCTTCATAAACAAAGATATAACAGAGAGAAGTTTAATCTGTTAAAGATGATATCTGTTAATGTTACCTGCCACTTCAGCATCAGCTCTTTAGCCTTCCTGCTATAAAGCTGTATCCGAAGCATACTGACAGGCTATCTCATCTACTCCCACAGACCCCCCTGCCCTTGCTGGTTTAGGTGATGCAGATGTGGGATCTTCACAGGCACATATACAAAAACACTAAAGGCAAAACCATGTCTGAAGGCTAGGAAATTTCTATTGTTAATTAACTTAGCCAAGTTTTAGTATTGCACTTGAAGAAAAGAGGATATCTATAGGGGATCTATCTATTGATAGGTAAAGGAGATATTGAAGTGATTTTCTAATTAGAATTCAGAGACCCTTAAGGAACTTTTAGTTAGTTGGAAAATATGTATTTCTAAAAAAGTTAAAGCAAAAGTTTTCCAGAGGTACTCTCACTTGTGCCTGCATAATGGTCATCTTTGGAAACTTGAACTTGGTAGCTGCCATGGAATAGAAGTGTTTTCTTTGTGTGAATAACTATGCTTGCACAGTGTTCATATGTGAAAAATAATAGCTCTGCACTGAAGTGAGTTATTTAGTATTAAAGGGAACTACAATATACAAAATACTTAAAACGTTGAAGCCCATCCTGCAAAAAGTTCACAGACCCATGAGAAATGCAACTTACAAAAAAGTCCAGGAATTTGGTGACTATATAGTGGTGAAATATTTCTTAAAAATGGAAGCCTGTGTTTGTGGAAATTCATCTAAGGGTCCGCAGGCAGAGTAGAACTTATTTGGAAGGACTGGACATGCCAGACATCTATACATGGTGTAAAACTGATTAGGATATTAAAAGTACAAAGTGTTACATTTTTTATCGTTATAGATTCTGGGAGGAGATTTCAGTTGTGGCTTAAAATAAAAGTAATGGCAATACCTCTAATCTCTACTGCAGATGGGACGGGAGACTTGCAATCAGCTGAGCACAACGATAAATCTTGGTTTATATTGTGCTTACAATCACAGAATGTCAGGGGCT
>VWZY01001630.1:265243-285217 GCA_013399075.1 Chloroceryle aenea | reverse complement strand
GGAGAGGGTACAGAGGCAGCTGCCAAGGTAGCAAAGTGTTTGGAGCATGTCTCTTATGAGGAGAGGCTGAGGGATCTGGGGCTGTTTAGCCTCGAGAAAAGAAGCCCGAAGGGAGACTTCACTGCTCTGTACAGCTACCTGAAGGGAAGCTGTAGCCAGGCAGGAGTTGGTCTGTTCTCTGGTGACAAGCGATAGAACAAGAGGAAATGGCCTGAAGCTGAACCAGGGGAGGTTCAGGCTGGATATTAGGAAGCATTTCTCTACTGGAAGGGTTGTCAGGCACTGGAACAGCCTGCCCAGGGAGGTGGTGGAGTCACCATCCTTGGAGGTGTTTGAGCCAGGGAGATGTTGTGCTTAGGGACATGGTTTAGCGGTTTTGATAGGGCTGGGAATAAGGTTGGACTTGATGATCCTGAAGGTCTCTTCCAGTTGAAACTAGTCCTTGATTCTATGATCTTTAAGACAAGTGCTGTTACTGCATGGAAGAGAAATCTGGAGACAGCTGAGTGTCTAATTCACCACTTGTATTAAGCACAGAGGCTTGATCCATGTTCCCATACATCCTTATATTTAGCCTTGTATCCTGGGAAGACTTAGAGTCTATTTTGTTTTCTACCTGCATATTATCCCCTTATGTTAGGAAGTTTGAAGCAGCTGATTTGCTGCAGGAAAGCCTGATGGAGCAGAAAGGTCTCAAGGATTTAATACTTCTGCATTTTTTGATAAAACTAACGTGTAGGTGGAGAGAAGAGCCTCTGGGTGATTCCTGCACTCTCTCTTCTGATCAAAATATACATGCAGCCGGCTTGTCAGCTAGCCCACCAGCAGCTCCCACCCCACCAGAACAGCTTGACAACCTTAAGACCTTGCTCATGCTTAGACAATACTCAGAGAATCTGAAGGAGTACTGAAGGTCTGTTGGAAACCTAAGGAACAGCTCCATTCGAATCTAGATGTCATTAGTTCTACTTTACACACAAAACCCCTCAGACACCCCCCCCAATCTCTCCTGTTTTACTCTTTTTTTTTTTCTTTTCTTTTAATTTTCTTCAAAGTTAATGTTTATTTTACCTTGCTGGCTGTGTTCACCAAACAATTCAGAACTCTGGAGAAACATTGTTTAATACAAAATTGCTCCGACTCGGCATCCAAATTATGAGAGCTGCTTATGGAGTACTGGCTTGAGGTGGCTCCTCTACAATATAGCCCCAGAGATGTCTGGGCTCATAAACACACAGAATGGGGGACTCATCTTCCTTTGTGACCTCAAAACTTTCATCTCCCTCCTCTTCTATATGGGACAGGAAAACGTGAGCCACATAATCCACGAGTAGCAAACTAAACAAATGCCAGGATCCTAGGTTGAAAGACAAACAAAAATAATGTTAACAGCCTCATCATTTGTTTAATGTCACACAGTTTTCTTTTTTGAAGGGCATTAAGTGATCTACCTTGCAGCTTGGGGAATAACTGCTAAGAACCAGGATAGACTCACTGAAGACACTGACTTTTGAGTCTTACTTTGGTTGAAAGCCCTAACAGTGAAAAGTAGGTCTTCTTCCATGCCATAAACCTGCATAAGAATTCATCAAGCAATTGCCTTATGAGGAGAGGCTGAGGGAACTGAGGTTGTTTAGTCTGGAGGAGACTGAGAGGAGACCTTACTGCTCTCTATGGCCACCTGAAAGGAGGTTGTAGTAAGGCTGGTGTTTTCTCCCAGATTACTGAAACGAGAGGAAATGGCTTCAAGTTGCATCGGGGGAGCTTTAGATTGGATATTAGGAAGAAATTCTTCACCGAGAGAGTGGTTGGGCACTGGAACAGGCTGCCCAGGGAGGTGGTGGAGCCACCATCCTTGGAGGGGTTTAAAACCGAGTGGATGTAGCAGCTGAGGCTGTGGTCTAATGGGCAGAGAGATGTTAGGATGAAGGTTGGACTCGATGATCCTAGAGGTCCTTTCCAACCCTAATGAATCTATAATTCTATAACCTCTGCACCACACAAACATATTTACGTGGACATCAAGAAGAAGATAATAGAATTTATATGAATGACCAAGGTTTACAGAGCTTTAAAACTACTTCCTCTTTTGATGTTGCACATGTCTGCGAAGCTGCTGCTTCTGCTCTTTGTCCATTTGCATGTCTTTAAATGATACCGAATTAAGTGGAAGGACTTGTTTATTTTTGAGTCATGGAAAAGGACCTTTATACTTGGAGTTCAAACTACACAGACCTGACACTAGTAGTTCATGAGTGTTTCCAACAATCTTACAGGTGTTTTCCATAAATTCAATAAGAGTAAACACGAAACAAGCGCTACTGCTCCAGTTGTCCCTTGGGATAATACGGAGGGATGCAGGTTTGAAGAGGGAGAAGGTTGAAGCAGCTTGCACAGGAATGCACAGGTCACTGTCCAGCCAGCATGGCTCAGTAATACATCCCTGAATGCCTTGGAAAGGAGATTGGTAAAAGAAATGGAGATGAACTCGGCTGACATGAGGCTCTGTGCTGGAGATATGTAAATGCACGTTTACTGGAGAGGAGAGGGAGCTGAAAGAGCTGTTGAGGTCCCATTGACCCTGACTGCTGGAGCACATTTGCCTCTTAGCTGCTTACAGCAGGGGGTGACTGCACAGTTCTACCAGCCACACCTGGGCCTCACCCAGATGAAGGCTGGACTGGAAAAGGTGAAAGTCAATGCTGAATTCCAAGGTGGGAGTATGCCAGTATATTAGGTGTGCCAGATGTACCAGGCTCCTAAGTAAGAGCCCCAGATAGAAGTAAGTTTGGGAGTGGTTACTGGTATGTGGTTTATTTTGCAGAGCAGGCATTACCATGATATACATTTCCCTAAGTAATGGTGTTTCCTCAGTGTGGATGCTGCATATTTTGACTTGCAGGCTGCCCACCATTCATGCAAGACATGCTAAGATTTAAGACATTTCTGAAAAGCAATGACCCTGAGTACAGAACTTTTATACCAGATGGCTTGTTAAAATAATGGCTTCAGCCTTGTCCCCCAAAACTCAAAATCCTACCAAAATAGAAATGTGGGAAAGGAAGGGCTTTTTTTTTTTTTTTTTTTTTAAACAACCTTTAAGATGTTAGGTCATATAGCCCAACATCTTAAGGAAACAGTGGTATTAAGAAAGATTATAATAATAATCAAGTAAATTGAGGCATCACAGAGGAAAAGACATTTTTCAACTCTCTCAGATGTGAGAATAAATTCAACCTTAGTGCTACTGAAGTGTAGTAGGACCATGGTCATAAGTGGGATGGAAATACCACTTGTAAGTAGTTTAAGAAAGGCTCAGCAGAGGAAGGGCTGCTCTCCATCAGCTGTGTTCCCAACCACTAACAACTACAGATCAGGGAGGCTGACAGTTCAGTAGACTCCTTATAGTAGAAAGAGGGAGGAGGATTTCATCATCACAGGGAACGTCAATAAACGTTATGCTTCCAGTACAGCTTGTGGAATGTATTCCTAAATTCCACATTGCCAGAATACTGCGTGTAAAATCAAGGAGTTTTATGCAGAGCTACTCTGGAGGGAGGGAAAAGAATCATTATTTTATTAGTACTGTAATGCAGCAGCTGATGGACAAAGGACTCTATTGTGCTCTGTTCCCTATGGGCAGAGAACAAAACTGTGATCCCTCTCCAGAGAGTCTGTAACCTAAATGTAGGGCAGAAGGTAGCAGCTAGGTGCAGAAAATGAATGCAGACACTGATGTGAAGAATACTGAAAAATACAAAAGGCAATAACCTTAACATACCCCTTTGTTATGTCTTTGTAGGAAACACATGAAGGTGTCGTTTCAAAAAAAAATATGAGGTTTTCTTTGGCTGTTTGTGCGCAGCCCAATCCAATAGAAGAGGAAAAAAATCTAAAGGTGATCCTTTGAACAATCTAAAAAGCAGTTCATGCAGTTTGGGATCAGCTGCTACTCACAGGAGGTGGTGCCTCTCTGCAGCATGAATAAGAGAGAGCGTGCCTCTGAAAGGCTTTACAAGTAAAGAGAAAGCAGGTAGGGTTGATGCAATATAGAAATGGAATTGATTCAAGATGTGGTTGTAACCACTTCAAGCCACTTTGAGTGAATGTGACTGCACAGTCCCTTTGCTTCTCCTGTCTTGCACTGGTGTGGGATGGACCTGAAGCTTGACAGCTCAGAGCCCTAAAACTGAGAGAAAACTAACCCAGCTAAAGGAGCAAACAGCTTTCAGCCAGGCTAAACCTCTTGAACAAGCCTGCTGCTGGCTAGGCAAGCACATCAGTGTAAGGAAAGGGAGCATATAGCCGTTGTCAGAGGAGCTAACTGCCTTATGGCAAGTAGTTATTGCAGTGAGTCTGCTCTGGCTGTATCACGCAGAAGAACCTGAAGGACCTGGAGCTATCACTTGAGAGACCTGGAGTTTTTATGGTTTGGGAGATTAGTGGCTCCAGATCTCCATCACACCCTCCTGCTGGAGGTTGCATTTCTGGTAGGGAGGGAGAGCAGAAGCTCACATCTCAGGCTGCTCTTCTTTGTATTTCCACAGACAAATGATGGCTCCTGCAGAGTGAGAGAGTCCTGCCCTTCCCACCTTCTCCAGCTACCTGCTCCTACTTTCCTCCCTTCTGCTCATCCCAGAGTTTGAATCAGAAAACAATTCTGTTTGAAAGCTAACCGCTTCATTTCCCTGACCTTGCTGCTTCCCCAGGCAAACGGTGCTGCTTTTTGCAAGGAAGGGAACGGGAGGAAATGATGCCCCTATTGGCTGTAACATAAATTTGTGTCAGTTAGAATGATCTGGTTCCTCTGACATCTCGGTACGCAGAGGGACGTATCAGATGAGAGTCACAAAGAGCCTACTCACCAAAACTCTCTAAGTATTTCAGGGTCATAGTCTTGCTTATTGAGGTCAGTAGGTAGTTCCATCTCAGCTGGAAATCTGATGCCACCTTCCTAAACTCCTCTTTACTCCTGCTTGGCTGCAGATAGAGAAAAAAAATTGTTTAATGGTAAAATTAGTTAAAAGAATTCCTTACAGAATACTTGCAGACTATTTCCCTGTAGCAACTCCATACAAAGGTGGATCAAACAGTGTCTTTTGTTAGAATCCTAAAATAACTCTTGTTGAAGGGGATCTTTGGACATCATCTAATCCAACCTCTTGTCCAAAGTGTAGCCAGCTTAGTTCAAGCCTTGTCCAGCCAAGTTCTGAATACCTCCGTGATGGAACTTCCACAGTCTGTCTGGGCAACCTCTTCCTCTGCTGAATTTACCTCTCTCTCTCTTTTTCCTTTTTTTTTTTTTTAAAACTTTAATCTATTGGAATTTTTCTTTGCTGCAACTTGTGTCTATTGCCTTATGCCCTATAACTGTGAACCCCCAGGGAAAAGTCCTGCTCCATCTTCTCCATACCATCCCATGAGTTATCTGGGGGGTCTGTCACATGAAGGCATCACAGAATTGCAAAATACGATTCTTAATTTAACAAAACAAAAGGAAAACAAGGTAAAAAAATACAGTTTACCCTGCTTATTCAGAAAGGGAGAAACAAGCTTTAACCACCACCCAGACCCAACTCATTTAGTCTGGCAACCATCCAGATGCAGCAATACCATCAAGCTACCACCAATACCAAACCGGTGATGGAACAGGGCTGGCAGCATTGGTGACTTGTGGAAAGGTGCATACACAATCATGCTTGAACCTTTCACAAGAGGCATTGTACTAGAAATCATCACTCTTTTACCACCTGCTAGAAGTCAACAGTTTCTTGAATCGACAATTTCAGGATCATGAAGTGTTCTCTTCATTCTTACTACCATTTTTCTTCTGCATTTTGGTTTATAAGAAACTGATAAAATGCGTGCCTGTGAAGTGAGAGCAGATACTGAAACCACCCCAGTGGGTATATGCACAGAAATATGCTTGTAGTTGTTTGCACAGATGGATTTCTTGTATGCCAATTAATTCCCCATTTTTTTTCAGCGTGCATAAATTGTATTTATGCAGATCTGCAGTCTGGTCAAGTTGCTAGTGTGCAATGTGGGTCCTGCAGACTAGTGACAGACAATGGGTAGCAGGATAAATGACTTGATCACTCTTTCTTCTCTGAAATTCTGAAATTAATTTTATACCTGAATGACAAAAGCCTGAAGATTTGAAGATATGCTGTTCAAAAGAACCCGAATGTCTGTGAAAGGTACCAGCAAAGGCAGTATGTCATTCAAACCTAGGAAATATAGAAAAGAGATCATCACTTGAAGTTTCTGGCTTGCTTTTGGGGTTGTTTCTGTGGTTTTATTTTTTTTTTTCCCTTTTTTCTTTAGCTTAAAATATATTGACATCTCTTCATAGCATTTTGATTAATATACTATCCCTTTAGTGAGGTGTAATAGCCTCCTTTAAAAATCAGTCAGAATTCATGGTTATGTCCATTTCCACCATACCTGCACTGTCCTAGACATCATGGCAAAGGTGGCAACAATAAACAATTCCAATAGGAAAGGTGGGATTTGGTTTTGTGCAATACCTACTTATTTATCACAGATCTTATGTGGTTGAAAAAAAACCCAACAACAACAACAACAACAACAACAACAACAACAACAACAACAACAACAAACCAAACCAAACCAAAACAAATCCAGACTTGGTTTATCTATTGAGGGGGAGAAAAGTTTTAAAAAACAACAGAAAATGCAGAATATTATGGAGACCAACAGAAATATAGACAATACTGTGACATATCAGTGCAGCTGTTCCCTCAGGAAATTGGAAGCTACCACCCAGTGCCAGAAGGGCCATCACTAGGGCACCTCTCTGAATTTATACCCTTCTACCTGAGACATCTTCCTTCAAGGAGACCTATGGATAGGGTCTGCAAAACCTTGCTCATTATAAAAAACAGTTTGGAAAAGAAATGAAAACAGAGAATGCAATAACTCCACCGTGGAAAGAGTAAGGTCATCATCCACACAATGAGCACATGTAACAAGAGTGCTCTACACAGTGGGTTTGATTTTAAGATGTGTATAAATATTATTTAAGTGGTTCTCCTGATGGTTCTGCGGAGAGGCCAAATTATTATTCCTACAGAAAGCAGTCCCAGAAAGGCTGTGGTACATCCCTTGTCAGTGAAGGAGTTGGTGGTGGGCCAGGAACAAAGAGCTGAGGTTTCCCTCCATCAGTTCCATGCACACCTAGTCCAAAACGCCTGTCTTATGCTCAAATTTCAATGGCAGCTCATTAACTGAAAAATTAACTTGCTGTTATGTTCTCATCCCTTTTCATTAAGGTGGCACATGCATTATGTCATGGCTGCATACAAACTGCATATTTTATTGTGTACAGCAGCACATCAATCCCACAGGCCACAGCACGTGAAAGCTGAAAGGCTGAACTCATCCAGTTTGGCATACAAGATTTTAAAAGCTGGCCACAAGAAATGATTTTGTGTACCTAGGTTAATAACAGAGAAATGCAAAATGCAACTCTTGGAAACTCCTTTTTTTTTTCCTTTTTTCCTCAAAGAAAGAGGTAAAAAATTAGTGTCCCCATTTGTCAAGCTTCTTCCAGAAGATACATCATTTAGTAACAGAAATCCCACTCCTGCTGCCACGGGAAGCTTTAGCACAGTCAGAATGGAAAGCCTTTCTTTCATTCGTAACCTTTAAAGTTGGAAGGGTAATATTACCTGCTGCAGTCTCGTTTTTATTGGCTCTTTTCCAGTACTTTTACAGCACGACTGTAATTCCCATTAGGGCAGGTGCCATGGATAAACAAGAGGAAACGCTGGAGCTTTAACAATGGCAAGCAAGGGCTTAAGTGGGTAGACAAAATAGAGCAAACAAACCCAAACCACATTACATTTGAGTTCAGTGTTGTTCTGCAGCTCCTCTGGATTCCTCAGCTTTGTTTGAAAGAGGCTTCCAGGCACATCCAGAAAACCCTCACTGATGACAGCACACAAGTTTGATTGCAGATCAGTGACTTTGTTATTGCTGTTCAGGACTGTTCTCATTGTCTATAGAAAATTAGAAAACAGTTAATGCCTTTCATTTTCTCAAGCCCTTAACTCTGTCAAAAAGCTTCCCTTATTCAATACCAGACTTCACATAATCAGTCTCCAAACTGGGGGGGGGGGTTGTAAAAAAAATTCAAAGGAGATTAATCTTAAGTTGTCTTCAAGAGCTTTTTGTTCTGGGAGATACTCTTCTCAATGACATCTGTGATGGAGCAGACAAGGCTAACGTGCTTGAAGTATTTGAGCAGTTGGTTTTGCCTTGAGTTATAGTTACACCAAAGAGTGGTGTTCTCTTTAAAACATGGAATGCTGTATGAGGGCCAAATTTCCCTGGAGAGCTAGCTGTCTTTAGTACATGTTTCAATTAAATTCAAAGGCAGGTTTCTCAAGTTGCTCAGACCTTTGAGGAGGTAAAAAATAACATAAGAAACGTGGTGTAAGTTAAGTTAAAATAATACTAGTTGGGGTTTTATCCCATTTATCTGCTTACGAGTCATTTGTGACTGAATCTGCCTTCCTATTCGTCCCCAAAAGTATTGCTCACATAGCTATTGCAAACAGCCTAACATTTGATCTTTATCTCTTATTTCTCTTTTTTCTTATTTAATTGCTAATGTCAAACAATATTGCTTCAGATTCTTGATGAAATGATAAAAACAGTGAAGGGAATTAAACCTGAATCCATTAAAATTTGTTAATCTGTACATTTAGTCTCTCGTTCCCATACTGATACCTGTAAGAACCTAAACCTTTTGTTGAATTTGGGGCTTTTATCCAAATCACCCGTATCCAGTTTGTCCCTCCAGAGAAAAAAAACTATTTTTCAAAAAAATTCAGAAAATCTTCAGGGTTCATAAACTCTTTAACAAATCCCACTCACCAGGTGCTTACCATGACCCCACAAACAGCCCTGAATGCAGATGGCCATTCGTTGGCAAATATAATTCCCAATCTGCCCATTTTTCTTTTTCCTTCTCCTGCTGGCTTTACCAAAATACTAAAGCCACTCTGATTCCCATTCAGTAATCCCCTTCGGCTAAGTTAAAGACAAAGTCTTTGTTCTTACTTTACTTTGAGTTCCCAGTGTCAGAAGGGCTGCTGTGAGCACAAGACCCAGATGCTGGGAGGTACCAGGGCAGCATCTTCACTTGCTGGTATCACCCAGCTCCACACTTCAGTGTTTTAAACTGGTCCCTTTGGCCATTGCACTCCACTATACCAAACAGAATTCTCTAAATGGCTGAGATCCAGCTCTGACAACACTTAAACGCAGCTACCCAAGGCAGTAATCAGTCCTGGGAAATGACAAGCATCGTATTCACATTCTTTTCTCACAGGGAATTTGCACTTTTTTATGCTCTAATTACTTCTGTGTGTCCAGGTAGTAGCAGCTGTCAGCCTGCTTTATCTACACATGACGGGCAAGTTACCTTTTTTTTTTCATTTGGATGCTGCCCCTGCCAAAATTGTTCCTATTTTCTCAGCAGGTGGCTAAACGATTGCAAAGCACTCTACCAGGGGGTGGGGTGGCTACACCATGTAGAGGCTGCAGCTGCACAGCTCCCCTGTTACACTTCTTACTGGAAGTGCTCTCACCTGCTTCAACCATCCCTCTCTACTTGAAATTCCAGGTGCATTTTAGGCAGAGAAAAATAAGAAGCATGAGAAATATGAGAAGACTCCGATGTGAGAAGATGAGATAAACTTCAGCTTCAGTTAGAAAGATGGAAGGAAGGATGCGATGGAAGTTCGCAGGGAGAGTTGCACGAAGAGGGGCAAACATTTTAAAGCTAATAAAAGAAAGCACTTTTTCACACAGTTAAACCAACCCTGGAACTCACTACCCTGAGATGTTGTAGATGCCAAAATCAAGCTATTAAATACCAAGACGTGCATATAATCTTCATCCCAGATTGCTGAAAGCTAGGAGAGTACAATGGAGGAGTGAGGTATTGCTTGCTCTACTCATACCTACTTCCATTGGAGCATCTGACGAGGGCCACCCGGGGCAATGGTATGTGAGTCCACACAAGCCTAGGATTGGGCTTGGCTGACTAAAATGTTCAGTGGTCCTTTCTGAGGGACAGCCACCTGCCCACTAAGCATCTGTGTGTTTCTCACAAGCTGAAAAATTCAAGCACCTGTGGTGTGCAGCGAACCATCTTCTGGCAGATGTTGAACAGGGGGATGACTCTGCAGGAGAATGGTTAGCTGGTGTTTGTTTCCTGCCTTGTTTCCCTGGAGCCAGTATCCATGGCTTTGGCAAGATCTCTAACAGAAGTTGTAACAGAGTCTGGGTGACTGCTAAAAGATGATCAGGTACAAGACTTACATAATTTCACTTGCTGAAAACTATTCTTTTTAAATTCTTGATGTGACTTCCAGGTACACTGGAACTCCTTTGCCCTTCCCTTGTATTTTAAAGAAGCTCTAGAGAAGTTGCAAACATTATTAACCTGTGAGAACAGTGCCAAGAGCTCACTAAGATGAACAAGAACCAGGTGCAGAAGGTACTCAGTTGAAAGCATAGATCTGCCCCCGATGCTCAGGCTGGTGAGCTTCACTCTGTGCTGGTTAAGCAGCATAAAGAGGCTGTTGCTAGAGAATTCCCCTGGACTTGGCTGGAGTTCTCTTTAGCTGGATCTTGAGGGAGTAAATTCAGTGTTGACTCACTCGCTGCAGCTTTTCTGCACATTAGGAATAGGCAAGGAAGAATCATAAAGCTACAACCAGCCTCTTGACATCATGGCTTGAGCAAGAGAAGGATGATGTAAAGTCTGAGTATGCAGATCAAATAAAAATGACTGGGAATAGCCAACACTTGCAGCCTTTCTGGATCACATCCTTTGCTGCATGAGAAGCACTGGTGAGAAGCATGTGAAGCTGAGCTTTTCAAGTATTTAGTATCTCCAAGGGCTCCTGCAGTTAATGGGAACAGATTGCTCAGCACAGAAGTCAACCTCTTGTCTATGTTAGCACACCATGCATGTTTGTGCACTATCAGTTTGCATTATTATTTTATTTTTTAAAACTTTTTAAAAGTAAGTGAGGTGAGTGTTTTGTATGCTGCCAGTGATGAATTCTTTCCCATAAAGAAAAGCTACATTTATTAAGGAAGAACATGACACTGCTGTGCAGTTCATGAAGTCACAGTTACCCTCCTTCCTCCCCTTTATAGTGGGGACAGAGTGTAGTGATTTAAGCCAGGCAGCATGTTGGGAAAATCTTATATTTGCTGTTTGAAAGAGAAGAGAGAACCTGCTGTCTTCTGCTTTCTTCCCCATTCATGACTTCTCTCTTCTGTCATGGCCTGGACCACATCAACACTCCAGATTTTAGGAGTACAGAAGGACCCCAATGGAAGGAATGCTGTAGGGAGGGTACAGCTCCTCATAACAGTGCAGCACTGAATGAATCACTTCACTTGGCACTGTTCAAAGAGTTAAAAATGCAGCTCCTGGGTGCACCTCTGTAGTGAGAAGAATTATATTGTAGAGCAAAAAGCAGGCAGAGATATTAGTTGTTAGAGAGGGTTTTGTCTCATTCTTCCCATGAGAGAAAGCCAGCCTGAGCGATGACCCTGAGGAGAGTGGTTCGGAGGATGGTTCAGATGCTGCTGCCCTGCAGCGCTCCTTCCAGCACCCTCTGGTCAGAGGATGGAGAAGATTTTGCCAGCTGATCCCTAGGATCCATACCTGCTCCCTGACCATGTACCTTCACAGTAGCTGGCATATTCGTGATCTCCCCCGCGCTGGCTGCTGCAGCGCTCATCAGAGGGTGCTCAGGACACTGCCTCAACCCAAGTTTAAATAACTCCGGCATGGCCTTTGGCATGGCTGGGCAAAGATACTGGAAACTGTCACCTGACCCTTTCGGCTACTGACTTATCCTCTCCATCAGGGACTATGGACTGTATCTCAGAGGCTTTCACAGGACCCAGAGGGAGGAAAAGGCCCCTCGGCATACGTATGGAAGAGATGGGTAGGAGGGGGAGCATGATTTGGACCGTGGTCAGTATACAGCTAAGAACACCATGCTGCTGCTGTTGTCCTGCACTGGAGCATCTCATAAATAGTCCAAGCTGTTTGGGCAGTGAATGAGATGCCCAGCTTTTTAGTTTCACAGACTCTGGAACATACCGTGGCTATGATGGAAAGGTCTGTCTTTCTCCTGAGTCTTTTCTTAAACAGTGTAATTTCTGTTAAAGAAGAGGCAGATGTTTCATATCATTAATATTTTCCAGACTAAAAGACATTAAGAAAGATAGATCTTTTAAAGTTACTAAGTAGATCCCTAGGGGAGTTCTGGAGACTGACAGAGGGCACAGTGGGGACACTGAGCCAGCACTATACAGGCTGGGCTGTGGACCCTCGCGGCTTAAAACTTGCGAGGAGAGACTGCCCAGGTCATCATTCTTCCTTCACTACAAATCTCTTAACCCATGGCATGCAGGGAAAATGCTTCCAATCTTTTTTTTTTTTGCATTAAATACTTCTTAATCAGGACTAATGCTCTTTTACATGTACAGTTTAAGGTGAATGAAAGGAACATTAATCCTAAACCTCCTGTATTTTGTTTAGACAGTTTACACTTCCACCTTTATGCATCTATAATTCTGCAGCACTGTTAACAGGAGCTGGTTTCTTTGGGTCTATTTTCTCCTGTTTAGAATTGTTACAATTATGATAAGCATGATCTGAGAATATAATTTTTAAGAACAGAATATAAAATAACTGAATCTTAGTTATAGGAAAATCAAGTATAAAGCAACTTACAAACTTCTGCAGACAGGGAATGGTTTTCAAGTGAGAATTTCTGTTTCTCTAAAGTTTGTACAAACCAGAAGGACTAAAATGTATATACAGAGGGGCACAGCTGATTAACTGCATATCCTTCCATGCACACCCATGTTAAAAACACATTCCTGAGTTTGCTCTATCAAGGACTGAAATGCAAGAAGTGCCAGAATTAAGACTGCAAGTTTTCCTTGAGCATATGAACACCAGTACAATCTTTAGCATCTCTGAAGTTTCAGCAAATATTAATTTATGAAAATCTCTCTTATTACTCTACCTTTAGATTTGGATGTCTGAAGTGGTAATGGAAACCCTGACAAAGCAGTAAGCATCCAGACTTCAATATTTTTACAGAATGATTTGATTGACATAATGTGTTGCGAAGGAATCTCCTGCAGGAAATCATGAAGTAGGATGTCCTCCATTTCCTACAATACAAATTCATTGACCTGCACATGACTGGTGTACTACAGCAGCATGAAACAGTATTGTATTAATAGTTTAAATGTAAATATTAAAAAGCCCATTTTTTTTCCTTCCAAATAAGCAATTGCTAAGCTACATTTATTAGCAGAAAGATAAAAAATCCTGACATTAAGTGCAGTTTCCTGAATTAATTACTAAACACTACTTAATGCCTTTCTGTAAAGAAGCAGCAAGTTATTTTAATCAGAAAACTGCATATTTCTATGCAGAATGTCACAAAGAAATGCAGTAGGAAAGTTCTCAAAGGAAAAGTAACTCTTGTAAATTGGTAAATGGTTATCAGTCAAAATTTCAGTCACATAACCTCATGCCAGAGCCACAGACCCTATTTGTAACAGCATATTCCATAGGAATACGTAGCAGCAAAATGGAAGTTATCTCAGATTCCACTGGCTCATTTCAAAATCTGCACATTTCAAAATGAGCTGTCTCAGAGGAAGCCAAAGCAGCAGCCTTTGGGTACGAATGGAAATCCCGTTGTGCAGAACACAAGAAGCAGCTAGCCCTTCTCATCTGGTTAAAACCACCAAACAACACAACACATCCTGGTGGAGTTACAATGAACAAGGGTATCTACAGTACCTTGAATAGCTGCCTATCATAGATTTTGAACAGCTGGCATACATCTGGCAAGGACATCAGTGCTATTCTTTCAGGCTGCAGAGACCTCCAGAAGGACAGGATATAGTCTTTCACCTGCTGCACAAAGTCGTTCATGAATTTTTACTGATTTTACCCTTGTGAAATATGAAGTGTCATTCAGTAAGACAACACACATAAGCATAGAAGCAAAAGAGTGACCATGGAACTGGACTCTTTGCCTAGCCCCTTCCTGGCTGAGTTCCAGTGTAAGCGTAAGGGGCATCCTGGGGACAGCAAGCTGAATCTCTCAAGGCATCATAAGAGGAGAGAAATAAAGAATTGTGCCATGGATATGTGGATAAAATGAAAAATATCTATCTGTGACCCTGTGTTTTGTGCTGGGCTCAGATCTGTTGATGTGCCAGGAATGCTCAAGCTATCCCTACAAACTCCAGTTCTCAGAGCATGTTGTCTTAATGAGGAATTCCTGAGTAATTTGACTGAATGCTCCTTTTGTCTGTAAATGATCATCTGCCTTAGATCAAACCATCAAGTTAAATAAGCTACACAGAAACAATTTTATCCTTAGGGTTGTTTGCTGTTGTCAGATGGAGTGTTATTAAAGCACAGCATACCGTGTTTAGCTCTTTTCTTCTCACCATATGTAAAATAACTTGGCAATAGCTGTAGTACTCATTTGCAAGCAGCGCAACCTGGAGAGAGTAACCAAAAAGAGGGTACAAAAAGATCATGCAGACAAAGTCCTAACTCACTTGCTCACTGAATACTTGAATCTGTTATTTCACAAGAGTGTTTCTTCCCTAGATCTTGCTCCCAAAGATAGACTCTGCTGAATTTGGACCATTGGTCCTAAAATCTCTCTTGTTCAGTCTTCAGATAAATGACAGATGGGGAATAGTGAAAATTTTCTTAATGTATCAGAATTATTTTGAATAATAAAAACAAACAAACAAAAATTCACAATTGCCTTGTTAGTTCTGCTAAAGGTATTGACACTTTCCTGAAGTTGGATAAGGTGATTTTTTAACACAATGTATTTCTTCAGAGGGATACTTTTTTTGAAAGTAGGGGTGGATTAGAGAAACAAGCATGACTAAATATTTAAATCCTAAATGGTGCATGAATTTATTATCAAAACCAGTGAATATTTAATGCTATCCACATCTTCCACATATATTCATTTATTTTTTATAGCACTCGGGTCACAGTTGCACCCTTCTAAATAAGGCAGCAGATAGTTGGCTCTGCTGTCAGGGTGACAGCATATTTCTCATCAGCTGTCACTGCATCCACTTCAGAGCACTCATTACCGCACCCGAGTGCTCTGTAAAAATAAGACAGACACCCAGCCTCTCATTTTTTCCTCACTTTGGTCCATATAAGTTTGTTGCTCATGCTCTTCTGGCTGACTTCCAACAGCCCTGGTGTCAGGCCATCCCATGACAGCACACTTGCTTATGGGAGAGCTGCCACAGGTTAGCCTCACAGCTGCCCTTTTCGGTGAGCAGGGGTCGTGCTCTTTTTTTCTTAACAATTTCCTAGTATTTAAACATTTATCATGCCAATAAACTCTGAGCACACTGAAAAGACATCGGCTCTGCAGCATAAGGGTCTGTTACCATGAGCCTCAGACAGGGAAGGCTGTGCCCCACTAACTCCCTTAATATCCAGAACCTGGGCTGTCAGCCACAATTTCCACTCTCGGCACAGAAAAATTTATTTGAGCAGACATTAAGACAACAAAACTATTTAGCTACTAGGTCAAATGAGAGTGGGGGGGAATAAGCAGTTATGGGATTATGCAGACAGAGGTTATTTTGAAGAAGCTGGTGGGTTAATTGTATTGCATCAGAACATATTATACAGTGATTCTAATTAAAGACACAGATACACATTTTGTTAGAAGGCTAATGTAGCTGAAACTCACTGTTGGGTTTTTTTGTCTCATGCTCATGTAACCAGCTTCATCTCCAGAACTGCAGCCGTTTCCACTGTGGCAAAATATACAACAGAAAAAACATTTTAAAAGCCCACCAATTTATTCTGCATTTAGTAAGAAAATGAGCTCAAACTGGATAGAGTGCACTAGGCTGGAACATTGTGTTTGGGAAACAAATACTGCTTTCTTTTCTGTCATTCAGCAGCCACATGATTTTCTAATGAGTCTGAAGCCCAATTTCTTATTTTTAAGATAAAGCTGAACCATTCATTATAGACAGTAAGATATTAGCCATTTAACAGTGCAGTGTCTTCTGACTTGCACACCAAAATAATGGCTTTGAGTTTGTATTTGTAGTTGCACTTTATTTGGAATTATAACAATCATGCAAATAAGGACATCATAATCATCCTTCTGCTTTGATTTCACAGAAATTACATTTTCTGCACCCTACATCAGCTTAGATGGCATTTTCTTTCTGGCTTTGCCCCATTCACTTTGTAAGCCTGCCACGATGTTCCATGCAGTCAGCTGGACCTGGTCAAGCCTGCAAAGGTTTGATCACTGGCTTTTAGCTGAAAAGCCAGGCCTGTAGGCCCAAGGGGCTGCTTTCCTGCCTTACCATCCTGCCTGTTTTGCCAAGGCTAATCCTACACGAGGGAGAGGCAGTGTTGCTAGTAAAAGGGACGTGCTGTGAGAGTTGGATTCCTCCAGTCAAGCCCCCATCTGCTGCCGACACCTGCTTGCTGTCTGCGAAGGCATTTCAAACGCCAGGGTCCTTTTGGACTCAGCTATTTTGAAGGGTGACAGGCAGGGGCTTTGTAGAAAATGTGCTCCACCCGTGTCTGCCAACACTCCGGCTATCTAATCAGATCCTGGCTGCTGGGTTTCACTGCTGTGCTGTATTATAAGCCAGGGTGCTACCATACATCCTGGAGGGACAGAGCACAAAATGTAACAGCTTTATCTGCTCGGAAATTCAAGCCACTGAAAATACCTCCTCGCCCTTCTCTGCTGCCCACACGACTGACCCTTGCCAGCTGAAAAATTACCTTTCCCTTTGCCACTCCTCTCTGCCATGAAAGCTGTGCCCCAGCAAAACAACTAAACTGTCTGCCCGAGACAGGGCACAACACTGACATTGGTTCTGCTTGGTAACGCTGTTGGCTCTTTCTCCCAGACATTTTAGTTTTGGTGGCTTGGCAAAGAGAAAAATGTGTAAGTAGGGAGGTTTCACAATGCCTCTTTCAAATGGGTTGTTCCTGCAGATTTCTAAAGCTCGTGAAACAAAATTAATGAATATTTTCCAGCTTCCGTTCTCCCTGAGAAGGCGGCCAGCTGTATCTTCTGCTGCTGCTACTATGGCAACACATATCAGCACTGCTCTCCTCCAGTGGGCTGGCTCCCACTCGCAAGGGGACGGTGAGGTGCGAGAAGGGGTGTTGTGTGGGTCCTCCAGTGCCCCAGCAGCCAACCAGGAGCTTGGAGACAACTAAGTGTAAATACCAATTGAAACCCACCATCTGCGTGCTCCCACTGTTAGCAAAGAGGGTTTGGACTCACATGGTGCCCACGTAAGTGTTCAGCTGCCAGGCAGAGCTGCACATTTGCCCTGGAGAAGAGTGCCTGGGAAAAGACAGGACACACAAAAGAGGAGGTGGGTGGGAGAAGGGGAAAATGGGTGACAGCAAAATCACAAGGGTTTCACACTTTCTCTTGCAGAGCTTGGATGATGCTATAGAGTGGGAACTAGAGCTAAAATGGGAAATACAGTGGTGGGAATGACAAAAAGACTAACAGAGGAGGCGAGCGGGAAGGACAAAGGGAAAATGAAGGGAGGTAGGGTGGTGAATGTGCATGCTGTTGGCTGTCAGATTAGACTGAGATTAGAAGAGCTAATTTGCTAGAATCGTATCAGATCCTTTTTATTAAAAAGTCGTGGGTCTTCTTCACTAGAAAGTCAGAAGCCCAAACCTTCCCTCTCACCAGAACCATAAAATAACTCTTAGGAAATAAAAAATTGCTGGCATTTCTTTAACACTGCTATACTCTGAGCCAGAGCAGCTATGATTTTAGAGAGAGCTTGTCCTCAAAGCTCCCATTAGAGGGCCTCCCTTCCCTAGAGGGCATCCTATTGTGATGCAGATGAGTAATTATCATATTCCCTTAAATCTCCCTAATACACTTGGAGGCCTTATTGGTTACAGTTGTGTTTACACTACTTTCATAACATTAGCAGCAGAGTTGTGGTACACATATCTTAAAAAAAACCCTAAGATTTCTAAATGAACCAACTTACAGGTTCTGTATAAAATCCTCATCCACATCACTCCTCATGTGAACATGCTCCAACCCAGCCAACTGATACATCTGAGGTCCCACTGACTATCTCAAATGCCTTCTTTGTAGTCAAAGGCAACCCATTATAATCTTACTGCCATTTCTGTGACGCCAACAAGTACAGCTCCCAGCCTGACAGGTCCTTCACTGGCCTAGTTCCCCGCTATCAGCACCAACTCAATTGCCAACGGTCTCAATATGCTCAAGAAATATTATTTTCAGTAATTGGAGAGAGTGGATCATAGTTTCAAAACCATCCTTTCTTCACCAACCCCCAGGCTGGGTAGATGTCTTGGTCTCTGAACCAGTTCCCAGCTCCTCCTTCCCCTCAGGTAGATGCAACAGAAAAAGCATCTGCATCACAGAATCACAGAATCACAGAATCCTAGGGGTTGGAAGGGACCTCGAAAGATCATCTAGTCCAACCCCCCCTGCTAGAGCAGGGCCACCTAGAGTACGTCACATAGGAACATGTCCAGGCGGGTTTTGAATGTCTCCAGTGAAGGAGACTCCNTGGTGTGTCAGCCACTCCTCCCAGCTTAGTGTCATCAGCAAACTTGCTGAGGGTACATTCTATACCCTCATCCAAGTCGTTGATGAAGATGTTGAACAACACCGGTCCCAGCACCGACCCCTGAGGGACTCCACTAGTAACACACCTCCAACCAGATTCTGCCCCATTGACTACAACTCTCTGACTCCTTCCTTTCAACCAGTTCCTGATCCACCTCACTACCTGATCACCAAACCCATATTTGATCAACTTATCTACAAGGATGCTGTGAGAGACAGTGTCAAATGCTTTACTGAAATCAAGATAAACCACATCTACCGCTCTTCCATCATCTATCCACCTAGTAATTTCCTCATAGAAGGCTATGAGGTTAGTCAAACATGATTTACCCTTGATAAAACCATGCTGACTGCTCTTGATGACTCCCATGTTCTTGATATGCCTGGAGATAGTGACAAGAACAAGTTGTTCCATCACCTTTCCAGGGAATGTTGGACTCTTCTGTCATGGGAGGGAGCAATAGTTATTTAGGACAAATTCACTACTCAAACAGATGTCCTCTGTCTCTACCAAAGGGAAATGGCAACAAGCCAGAGAATTATGTTCCATTAGCAGGGTCTGGTCCACAGACCAGTGTTTGGACTGAACTGAAGTGATGTATTAAAGATCTTCTTCACTATAATTTGGAAATTTCCACACTAACACCCTCTCAACAGTTGAGATGGTATGGGTCAAATACCCCTGCTGCAATTAGATGATTATCTCAGTGAGAACAGAATTTATTCTTGCAAGTAGAAAAGTCCTGAATTTTTCATTAGTCTTTTTCTAAATTTCAATTTTGTAATAAATATAAATATATATACATATAATTTCCCATTGCTGGTTTTATCAACTTCACTGGATCATAAAAAAATAATTCTGATTTCAAAAAGTACTGAACCCTACAGAGAGGACAGCAAACATGGAGTGTCTGGATGGCTGCATCCAGAGGGTAGTGGGCAATGGCTCAAAGTCCAGATGGAGAGCAGTGACAAGTGGTGTCCCGCAGGGGTCCATACAGGGGCCTGTCTCGTTTAACATTTTTATCACTGACACAGGCAGAGGGATCGAGGGCACCAGCAGCAAGTTCACAGATGACACCAAGCTGAGCGGTGCTGTCGACAGACCAGAGGTATGGGTTGTCATCCAGAGGGACCTGGACAAGCTGGAGAGGTGGGCCCAGGGGATCCTCATGAGGTTCCACAAGAGCAAGTGCAGGGTCCTGCCCCTGGG